>JAFBJQ010001356.1:287378-417378 GCA_016785345.1 Trinectes maculatus
TCAGTTTAGTCAAATACATTTATCATGCTGTGTAGGTTATTTTTAAATAACGTATAACAATTCATGTGAATGTGTAACACAACAGCTCCTCTCTGATTTATTGATAATTTATTACGCAGCCTGTGTGTGTGTGTGTGTCTGTGTGTGTGTTCCTGCACAGATTGTGCGCGCTTGAGGGCTGTCAGTGTTATGTCTGACATCTGAAAGCAGGTAAGCCACTGACTAACGCACATTGTGCCATTTGACAGTTCCACTGTGCGTGTGACAGCGGCTAACCTGGTTTTGGGAGAACCGCTCACTACCCACAAGCAGGGGCCATCATGCACATTGCTGGGACAGGCCTACAGGACCACCTCCCCATTGGTGTCCATGTGCACTGTAGCCTACTTCATCCTATCACTTACTGTACATTTTATTAAGGCCAGTTGCGTTTTGCTTTGTCACCTATGAAGCCAAATTCTAGAAATTGCACCTCAAGTGAAGACTGCTGGTAAGTGTTATGTTTCAGTTTCATTTTCACACACACTGCTTCACACAAGATGACTATTCTCACAGTGACTGGTTTCTAATTTTAAGGTCAGGGGCCCTCCAGGGGTTCCCAGGGTGCCATCCAGCAAAAATTGAGCTTTACTATCTATAGACGCTTAACTTGGTTCTAGGGCAAAATTCAGCAATGTTGCCGCTCTTTTCCATTAATTAGACTGTTTTCTGGTTTTTCACCAAACTGTATGATAGCACAAATGAACTCTTGTCAAATAAAATGAACAGTATTTGTGTCCATGGTAAAAAGTATCCACAAAGAAAAGTTTCTACTAAAATCAGTTGTGGTGTCGTTTATCTTTTTTGACCATGTAGTGTTCCTCTGGCTCTCAGTGAGGATGTTTTATTCCCATTGGTGCTTAATGAGTCATGGTGACAGAGGAATAGATAAGTGCAGTATGTCAGACTCATTAACTTGTGGCTCCATTAATCATCATACAGTAATGTGGATGTGCAGATGCTCACGCTCGCTTTCCCAGGCACCTACTGCCTGTAATAAAAACACACACCAGTCTCCATTTACGTGATCAGATGTACAAAATTCACCCAAAATCATCAGAGGTAGTTTCAGACAGGGTTTGCGTAAAATGCTTTTACAGCCATAATTCCCTTGGCGTTGTGTCCCAAATCATTCTAATCTGTTAATGTCCTGTACACGAGACTGGAGTCCTCTGAGTTTGCTCCGATATCAAATGGGTGAGGTTAGACATTTCAGTTAGCATGTACCAATAACTTGGTATTATGGATGTATTTTCTAATGTTTCTATTATGAATAAACGTTGAATGAAGCATTGAATAAAACCGAGAGAACAAACGTTTTTCTATTTTAGTAGTGTGTTGTATGTCTCTTGTGTTTTAACTGTGTGAGGGCTTGTCGAGGCAGTGGCAACTAAACAAGGATTTGAAGCTTATCTAACTCCTGCCAAGCCAGACAGCTCTAAATCTTCTCAATATAATCCAATTCTATAAGTCAATTAATCTTAAAATCCAAACTGCCCATCTCAGGTACTTCTCATTCACGCCAAACACTTAGTCAAAAATGAATAATTAAAGTTTTTTTTTATCTTTAATTCTTTGAAAACATACTACGTAGTCGTGTATACTGTATATTGAAAGGTGAAGAAAATATGCGCTCTGCTTCAGACTTTACCTGTCGAGTGTCAACACATGAGAGCATTTATAGAAACTGTCTGTGGGGTTGGCCAGAGCGCTAGGGAAACTTTGCGTCACTCAGTGTGTGTGACAGCGAGCATATTTACTCTCCAGGGTAAACAAACAGGAAAGGGGTGGAGGACAAAAGTGTTTTGCAGACGCCCACACTTGTGTGTGCAGTTGTGTTATTTTACCCCATGCAAAGGATATATTATAACAAACGACAAATGTTTATGCTCTCAGGAATTAAAATAGAAACACAACACAGTGGGAAAGTCTACAGTGTTCTGTAATCAGATGGACTCAAGTTGCAAGAAAACACTTTAGCATGACTGTAAACGAACATTCAGGGAACTTAAATGTGCATTTACAGCTAAGTAGACTCAGGTTACTCAAATACTCAGTATTGCCCTTGTGCCTTTACTGTGATATATTGTTACATTACACACAGCAGCGGTAGCTGTAATGCCGAGGTGTTTGCCACATTTCCCAGTGTATTCCAGGATGCACTCGAACTCTCAACCAGCCATCTGTGAACGTGCATCATGGCGGGAGCCATTCCACCACAAGCTAGGAGGAAAGTATGCATCTTACATCGGCCATAGTGTATTCATATTGCATTTCACATAGGAGCTCCATGGCACTGTAATTTAACATGTACACTGGTGTGTTATTAACTACAGGTATTCCAGACGCAGTGCGCTTCCTACTCATAGTGTGTCATTTACACAAGGTTTTTATTAATATTTTATTCCATAAAGTGTATTAATAAAAAAAACAACCACTCCACAAAGATTATCTTAACACATTACACATTTTTATTATACTTAAATACATAGTAATAATTTCTCTAGATAAAAGGTTTCTAAATTATTTTACATTTCATACAGACACATTGCAGTGTTTAGAGTAGAAAAACTCTGTAAATATATTTTGTCTCATATATATATACAGTATGTATACCATGGTAGATTGACTAATGACAAGAGCTACAAAGAAAGGGGTTAAATAAGAGGTGATGGTGACAGAACAGTGAACAAGTTTCCCTTGGCTCTGTGGTCCATGTTTTATCTCCATGACGACTCTCTGGATGTCAGGACTGCAAGACACAAAACATAGGTGGGGGTGATGATCCCTTTGTTTGGAAAACACTTTTCTGCTAAGAAACAGCAGGGGAAAGACCTGGCTGAATCAAGATATTATGCACACATGCCGATGACAAAAGACAAGCTGACACAAGACCAGTTATTGGGTCCTATACCCACAGAGCTTTAAGACTTGGACTGAAGTCTTGAAGTCTACAGTGGCATTTGCAGACAGAGCACTGAGATGTTGATCATTGCTCAAGCAAGAAGCGTTGTATAATCCCACAAAGAAAACACCACACTGCAGATTGCAAGAAAAAAAAATACACACTCGAACACACGTCACTTTGACCTGCATAATACAAAGATATAATGAAAGTGCTATAACACAGCAAATATTGGTTTAGGTGATATGTCAGCTGTAAATAACAGCAAACAAGATGGTGGAAACAATGAAAACAACAGCCCTTAGGTTTGTTATTCGGACTTGTGTTGAGTAAGCTAATCCTAAAGCTACAGTACAACAAGGCACAGGTTATGTCAGGTCAAATGTTAAGTGTGATGACAGCAGAAGAACCTGATGCATCCATCCCAATCAAGGAAAAGAAAAATACTATAACAAACCATGGTCCTGTGGCACTACGTTTGAAATGTATCACTTCTTTTAGCACAGGGTTTGATTAATAATTAAGCCGGGCAGAAACAGACCAGAGCGATACATTTCTCCGCAGGCAAACAAGGGCCAAGGCTTTACAGAGAAAGCGAATGGGACAGTGCAATACATTGTTGCAGAGCCCTCTGAGAAAGGCTCTTGCTCTTTGGAAGTCAAGCATCACCAAAGTACAAGGCATTGTATAGCCACCACCACCCACACACATTAACCATATCCATACACAAAAAGGCAAACTGTACATTGGCCTCATATCCTTCCATGTCACAGTATAAAAACAATGCTACAAGCAGAATGTCTGCCAGTCATTCCCAACGCGATCAATGTGTAACATGGAGACAGAGCGAAAAGCAGCTTTGAGCAGACTATTGTTGGCTTAAGGGTGGGAAGGCAGATCTGTATTACAGAGGAGGGCGGGGGGGGGGGGGGGGTGAAGAGAGTGTGGGGCTGTGAGGGGGGGGGGGGGTGTTAAGAGTAAGTTCCCAGATGCATTAAAGTATCACAGAAGCAGCTACTATTAGTCCAGAAGTAAACAGAGAGAGAGAGAGGGGGAAAGCCAGGGAGTAGGCGTGACATGAATGAATAGACAGACCCAGGGCATTAAGAGGCAGCTAAAATACAGGTTCAATGAACAGGCAAATATTAGGCACACACATCAGCAGAAGACATAGTTATGCACAGATTAGAAGATAGGTCTTTATAGCGGAAATAGCAGGGCCCGCCACCGTACAGGTGCTTCCAAAACCCAACACCAAAACCCGCAGCTTGAGCTTTCGACCCGATCAGGATGGGGTAGAGCGAATGGGGAAAAGGTCTCTGGGACCAGGGGATGGAGCAGGGCAGGAGAGGAGCAGACAAGGATGGACTTGGGAAGCGGCAGGGTCTCACACATACACACCCTCAGGGTTGAGACTGGACACTAGAGGGTTTTGCAGGTTGCGAGGATGTCCTAAGAACTGTTTGGCAGTGGGGCGAGGAGGGGATTCCACTGGAGTTACACTGCGGCCTGAGGGCGACACAAGGAGGAATATGTTTAGAGGGCAACCCATTAGTTTTGAACACCCTAATATGCAACGACTTATTTTTTAACATCTATTTTTGTTTTTCATACTTCCATTCCTGTATCCATCTTGAAGAAGATGTGCAAGCTCTAACTGCTCCAGCTGCTCCTGAAGCTCTGTGCGTGAATGGGTGTGCACAGGCAGGACACCTGTCTGCTGAATAAACTGCTGCAGGTTACACTGCCGCAGCTCCTTATTCAGCTCCTCCAGCTGCTCCTGTTTGGCCTGAGATGGAGAAAACAAAACCCACGGATTAGTGATGCAAACAAAGGACAATTGCTGATTCTCTGAAGACGGGGTATTCTACAAAAAGGTGAGCATAAAACATGAAAAATGTGTTCTGCTTTTAATGTATCTATAAAGTAGAACTACATCTTGCCATTAGTACTCATGCCATTGTAAAGTTCCCATTCGCCACCAGGGGACAGCAGAGCCCACAAGTCTATTCTCAAAGTACTCATCATTATGATCCCATTAAGCTACAATGAGTCATCAAAGTGGCACAACCACCATCAGCTGTTTTCTGAATCCATCAGATTTCAGCAGCCTCAGGCACTCTTACAGATGAACACGTAACAGCATATGATCATTTGCCTGATGTATTAACTGACCACATGTCACGGGGAAATGCATCCGTCAGTTCCAAATACTGAGATCACAGGAGGCAGTGGAGGATCTCACCTTTGTGTTCAGATTCAACTCTGACGTTCACAAACAGGCCAGTCAATCAGTCTTAAATCGACTCTCCATTTGTGCTTCAATCAATGTGTCTATGCACGGCTCAGGAGGCAGCAGCAGTATGTTATGGCCCCAGTCTATATTGGGTGCGTGGGTTCGGGTGTGTGCATGTAACCGATGTTAGACTGGGGCAGTCTGCTGATGCAGTTCACACCATCAGCTCTGCCTCCATTAACTTAATGACAGGAATGCTGTGTTCATCACCACCTACGCTGTAACACTCGTCTGGCAGCTTCGACTGATCACTTTGCTGATGACTGACACAGCCAGACATCAGCAGTTTACCAGTGTCATGGACTGAATTTACAACTGCATCATGTTTACAGAAAATAACAGCATCTTATTCCCTTTTCTATTTAATTTTTTTTTAAACACGCACACACAGCCTATCGATAATGACACCGTCCCTCTCTGACCATCACCCGAACAATAAATCTGTCGGTTTCACCATCTAAGTCCTCACAATAATGACTGACTTAAAAAAACAAATCATCACTGTGTTATATTTTAATCTATTTTGAAGCCAGTTTGCTGTTACTTAGAACCTAGTGGGCTGAGAATGGGAAACAATTTTACGCTAAACCTTTTACAAAGGCCCTGAGAAACTGGACTGCAAGAGCTTTCACAGTGTGCTCCATAAAAAATAATTAAAACACCATTCACCATACTGCAATAACACCGGCATTCAATTTCCCTCAGGGACCTGGCAGGAACTAGTCTGGAGAAATTCCATGAGGTAAATACCACAGTCTCAGGTTTCATCTGATATATGAGGAAACTCATAGATTTATCACAAATTGAGGCTGAATAGATCCAATAAAAGCAGCTTTTGTTCCAAAACAATCCTCTTTAATCTTTTTTCACAAGGTACAAGAATATATATGTATATATATATATGTACTGTGTATATATTCAACATACATACAAGATGCCAAACCACTTCAGCTAGACTGAAAATAGAAACAACATTTCATACAAGGTAGAATGGAGTATACAGTATTTATGTTTTTTTGTCAATTAATGAAAATGCCACAATAAATCATGTTTCCTTATTCCTTGTTCTTGTTATGAGTGTCTCTGCACTGATGTGTGTGACTGCTGCAGTGTGCAGGTAGGAGAGGGATACAGGTGTACAGTACGACAAGAGGGTAATTATGGGATTTGGGTTTACAGCCCTCTCTCCAGAACCGTGACCTCTCTCCTTACCTGCAGCAGAGACTCTGCCTTCCCCAGAGCCTTTTCACTGTCAGACAGCTGCTCGTCCAGCTCTGTCCCCTGACTCTCCTGGTGGTGGAGCTCTGCCTTCACAGCATCGAGGGACTCCTCAGGGCCACTGGCACCCACGTCTGCCTGGGTCTCCCACTCGATCTCTTGCTCGAGCTGAGCGGAGCGGACCGAGAACTCATGGAGCCGCCGTCCACAGTCGTCTAGCTTGGCATGAAGCTCCCCCAGCTTCCTCCTCATTCCCCGCTCTTTCTCCAACTCCTCTTGAAGCTCCTCCTCCCAGTACTGCTCGTGGGCAAGCTCAGCCTGGTTCCTCCGCATCACTTGCTCCAGTGTGTCCAGTTCTTGCAGACGAGTATCAGAGACTGGTGAGGGACAGGGAGATGGGTAGGGGTGATCCCAGGAATGCGAGTCTCTCTCTAGGGATTCTAGCTGGGCCTCGATGGCCCTTAGTCTCTCCTGTTGTTGAAGAACTTTCCTAAAGACCTCCTCTTTGGATGGGCCTACAGGTGGCGAAGGAGAAGGAGATGGCACATGAGAGGACACGGGGCTGGCAGAAGGGGATGGAGAGGCTCTCTGTTCTGGAGAGTCCTGAGGAGACCTCTTAAACTGTTTGGCTTTGGTTCTAGGAGAGGATGATGGCCCCAGGTTAAAGGTGAGTGCTTTCTTAGGCTGGCTGCGTTTTGAAGGCTCTGGCTCAGAATGCTTGGGCAGTGGAAATGGAGTTGCTCTGTCTTGTTTTGTGCCAGGTCCATCACTGCTGCTCGGGCCAGTGCGCCGGAGAAAGAACTGAACTTCACTGCCATGCTGGCCTAACTTAGCCAGAGACTCCAGGGGCCTCTCTGTGGCCAACAGCTGCCTCTCTGTATCCCTAAGACGCTGGATCAGAACGTAACGGCCTGTCTGACCTAAGGAAGAGAAACAGAAACGCAGACTGAGTGCAAGAAAACATATGTAACACAGAAAACTTACAAATTATTACTCACCTCAGATACATTAATAACATTTGTTGACAAGTTACTTGTGATAACTTTTCATTTGGTGTGACTCCCACTGTTTCTACACAAGTACCGCAACGTAAACAAACAACACCAGACACATTATAATGATGCTTATTTTTCTAAATCACTGCCTCTGAGGACCTGCGTAAATGGCTGCTGCGTAATATTCACACACCACGTAAAAAAAATGTTCAAAAAACTTTCAAATTTCTGCAAGGACCTTGAAATGAGGACAAACCCTCCCTAATGACTTGGCAGGCAGCTCACTCATAGAGAAGGGAGCGCTAAATCTGGAGTTATGTTCAATGATGCAGCATCGTATGGCATGAGCAAAGCTGCAGGATACAGCGACAGGAAGCCAGCTCAAATCTGAACTGCCCCCTAAGCAATCCGGCAGAGTGCTCCATTTGAGCCAGCGGAGAATGGGTAGGTGAGTGCAGAGCAGGACTGCTACCCCTGTTTTGTCAACATCTCTTTGTAGGGCTGTTATCTGACCACTTAGGGGCTTTAGATAAACTGTCAAGCAGATATATGACATGTAACAACAGCTCCAATCCTTCAATGACCGAGGGATGACCCAGTGATTTCAGGTACTTTGAGATACTCACCAATGGCCTGTGCCAAAGCAATGACCACATCCTGGCAAGACGTCTCCTCAGATAAGCCGCACACCACCCGCACCACTCCATCCACCCACACTTTGAGCTCCATCTGCGACCAGGCGGGGTGGGTCAGACAGCAAGATGGTTTTCAAAACAGATCACGTTAGCTTGGCTTGGCTCTGGTCAACACTGCATCACACCAAGTCTGTAACAGAGGAACAGCAGAGACATGAGGCTCAGAGGTGTGTTGATGTAGTTGATGATTCATCCAGAGTTTTCAGTTCCTCATTGGTAAAATGTACAATGGATGAAGAAGCGACATAACAGTTTGAAAATCACTTTCAACGCCAGTGAGGTGCAGATCATGGTGTGACGTGCACATGACGCAATCTGATGCTGACATAAACAACACACACTGGAGGCAGTCGTTTGCAGGTGATCATACACATGTTCACAGGAACACAGAGCACAGAGTCCTTGACCTGAAAGTCATTTTTCTGAAATGCAGTGAAGTCATTTGAGTCTCATTCAATTGTTAATGGCAACACAAGCAGCCGACAGGTAGAGCAGTGTAGTATTTTGTGAGGCTCCTAGTGGTTAGTTAAGAGCATTGGCAGTATCTGGGGGACCTTGGAGCATAACTGCCAATCTGTAACCCAATTAAACGCTCTGCTGCCCTCCTTCAAAGACGCTATGATAGCTTACTGCCGAGGGGAACGGACAGGGAAAGTGGAGCAACTCAAGTGTGCCTATGTTTGGGAGAGTGTGTTTGTGTGAGGAGAAATACACAGAACCATAACAGGAGGGACAGAACCAGTGTGTTTGTGTGTGTGTGTGTGTGTCCCGCAGGTTGATCCGCCTCAGCAGGACCAGAACTGGGTCTCATCAGACTTCAGAAAGCAAATCAGCAGGTAGCCTCACACACGTATAGGCGGTGGGGTTTAACCTAAAATATCATCATTATGTTGATGTCGTCACTCTGCATGTCCGTACTTTTACAGCGGGCTTCAAAACAAGGTAATAAAATACTGCAGTGTTCATAAAAAGTCAAATGCCTTGGGCGGTGGTAGGACAGTGAAGAGCTCGGCACAGCACATGAAACTTTGTAGCCTAAGCGGGCAAAAGACAACTCTTCACCCACAGTCAGACAGATGGTGTTCTCTTTCTGATTGTCTCTCCTGTTTTCAATGGGAGGTGTTTTATACTGAGCCCCGCCATTATCTTGCCCCTTATTCAGTGTTTGGCTCTGCTCCACTGGCTGCCTATAGGGAGCTGCTTTGGAGGAATGCACTGACTTCATCTGCCAGCCGGGAGAATTCCTGCTTTTCTTAACAAAGCTGTAACCCTGCCCCTCCTCTCCCGCTGACCTGGATGCCCCACACCACCATTACTGCACTGCTGTTTGGACGCCAAACACAAACCCTGCTGGGGACCAACAGCAACATCTGATGTGGCAACAGCATCACAAAGCAGCAACGCAACAAGACACCACATACAGAGGGAATGACGGCACAGCTCAAGAGACTAAACCTGCAGAACGAGATAGATCACAAGAAAACAAACTAGAGATAAGGATGCATGGTCACGTGTGAGGAAAATTCCTTTAAGTGAGCCGGCGGAGGTGATTTTATTTTGAGACAAATGCGATATAAAAAGGGAGTGCTTCACAAAAAAAAACTCCAAAATATTTCAGCACATCAGACAAACTTTTTTCTTTCAGACGATACAAAGTGCTCTGCGATGTAGCACATGAATAAACTTTACTCAGTCACAGAATAAGAAAAGAGTTCCTTCACTCTAAATCATAAAGAATTCAATGAAATGAGGAACATTTATTTTAAAAAATATGAATAATAACAAAATATGTGATGCTTTAAAAGTAAAATTTTATTTTTTGAATATAGATTATATTTATATTGTATGTACGTATACACACACACACACACACACACACACACACGCACACACACACACACACACACGCACACACACACACACACACACACACACACACACGATATATTTCTAGAATACTTCCTGCAGTGGAATGCTATTTTACAGGCTGCTACCACTTATTATGCACCACATATGCAACGCATCTTCAAAACACTGTGTAAGAGTTGAGGAAACTTAAAGATTCTTTGCGTTTTTGTCAAATACGTGCTTGTGTGTTTTGCAAAATACAATCCAACCAAACAGGAGTTGATGTAGTTTACAAACTTGCAGACAGTTCTTCACCTGAGGTGTTTTTTTATTTTTTAACTCATTTGCATGTGCTGTAACACTGTGAACACAAACATTCAAACATCTTCCAGCTAAGAATGTCACTCTCCCATGATGCTAATTCTTGTCCCTCCTGGCTGTTGAAATGTGATAATCTGCACTAACAGGAAACAAACAGGCCATGTGAGTCTCAGGTTGCCGTCTATTCTCTCGTTGCAGCAGCAGCACCGAGAACCAGACATCCGCCTGACTCGGCTCCTGTGTCACTTCTCACTGACACACAGACACAGGAGATGGACCTTTATGATGTTTGTGAAAGGCAGTTTCAGAGTCATAAAGCCAAAGATTTATGTAGGTAAAGAATTAAATAGATATTTTTCCTTAGAAGCTAAACAGACTTCATACAGACTCTATCGCCAAAGTAGTATGAGCATACCAGCAGGGTTTTGTGTCACAGTCAATATGGAAATGCTGTGGCTGAGCACAGGCTACAGACTGCTTTCCCTATATTCAGAGTCAATACATGCACACACCCATTCTAGTCCAAACCACTAAGGTTGTCCTCATAATTTTACCCACATGTCAACAGTGCATTATTCCAAACCACACCCCTAAAACCTCAGGTCACACCCCTAAATTCCCCCCTCTCATTAAAAAAGAAAAAAAAAACTTCTCCTTTCACGCATGCCCCACCCACCTAAAAAACAAAGGGCGCAGTTTCAGATGAAACCCTGAGCTCTGACCTGTCACCAATCCCACTCCCACTCCAAGGTCCAGCACGGGCGCATTCACATCCGCCAAGAAGCCAGTGGAGGAGCTTGTCTGCTAAACTTCATAAAGAAAAACAGAGTAGTCCTACTGACTGATGAAAGAGGAGGAATGAGAGACAGTGAGATAGACAAACAGATGAGAAAGAGGGGGAGTTTATGTGGAGAAAGAAGCCGATAGACAGGCAGATAAAGAATGATAAAAAGTGAACAGAGCAGGGACTGGAGCCATGTGCCATCGCTCCTCTCTCCCCTATAATCATCACTCACCCATCCAGCTAACCCGCTTTGCGTCTTTCATCACCCTGTCTGTCTCTCTGTCTGTCTCTCGTCAACAGCCTCCAAACTCCTCTGTGAATTTGACTCGAGGCAGAAACCGTTAGCATCACAGTCCGCAGACACGCGGGGCATGATTTGGCTCGTCTCGGTGTCACTCTGCCCGAGCAACAGTGTCGGCCTGTGAATCGATGGACCTTTATGGTCAAGCCGGGCATGCAAGAGTTTCCTTGTGCCAAAAGCAACCTCTGTGTACTTGAAAGGTATGGTGAGCAAGAATGAAAACAAATGTCATAAAAATCAGTTGCATTGGACATTTTTACCTATTCAAGGTTAACTTCCTGACAGGGTTCCTTTTCTTTCTTTAATTTAGAAGTAAACATCTGGCTCTCGGAGAAACTTATTTTTGTATTTCTTGCGCAAGAGCTCAAAAATGCATAATATGACTGCACAAAGCAAAGCACAAGTATTGCAGCTGGACAGACACACCCTCATTCTAGACCTTTCTTTGCACAGATCTGACAGATGAACTTCTGTTAGTCATGGGAGGCTTCTGGGTAAAAAGGGTAAAGCTCTTCAGAAACTTTCCAAGCTGGTTTATTGATGTACTGCAGTTTCTCAACACCTGAACCCTTAGGCTACATGAAGAGAATGCTTCCTGGGTGTGTACTGCGTGTGTATCCTGTGTGTATGAAGAACACAATACTGTGTAGCACTAGTGCAATGGTCGCAGGCTGTGCATGCATGTGTTTATGGTAGGTGTTTTTGCATGGAGACACACCATTTAGGCTATCTTTATGACAGGTCATTCCAGCTCCAGCAATTACTCTGCTATCTCTGCAGCAACAGAGGTCTGAGGAACAATGGCAGGAGCCAAAGGGAGGAGAGCACGCAACACACACTGCTTCAGATCTGAACCACAGATAGACACTCAAGAACTCACAAGCACAACCAATAAACAGCAATCCATTATCATTATCAGCAGAGGAAAGAAGACCCTGGCCCGATTGCACAAAATAGGTTAGACGTTGTTGTTAAGAGGACAATAAACAGTGGAGGGAGAAGCTGTGCCCTTGGTGCCACTCTGGACCAGGTTGGCATGGACAAACACAAACAGTCAAAGAGACAGTAACAGGCTGGCACCAAGCAGCTCAGTGTCATCTGTACTGCTGAGACACTATTGTTGCTGTAGTTCTACGCTCAGCACACAGTGTTGTCTCTTTTGTTGCCTCTGGCATCACTGGGTCATCTGCCACTCTGTGCCATTCCAGCTTTCACTGTCATATTGTTGTGTGTAACACATTATGACTGAAAATACCAATACATCTTTCCTGTTTTGACCTCCCTCGCTTCCTGCCTTGCATTCATCATCCCTCCATCTCCCCCTCTTTATCCTCATGTGTTTCAGTCAAACTAGTGAGTGCAGTTTGTGTGTTTAAAGAAAGAAAAAGATGAAAAAGGTCCACAACATGTCCATAGATGAGATCACCACTGTAATTATTCATAATGGCCCAAAATCTTTCTGCTGCTTCAGCAATTATAACTGTGGAACTCTTGTGTTTAATCACATGGGTTTTCAAAGTCACTTATTCATTTCCCAGCAAGGGAAATTTTCTAATGATGGTGCCAGCTTGCAGCTGCCACTCTTTCTCTCTCTCTCTCAAACACACACACTTAAATCTGCCTGGAGTATCCAGGTGGTGCAGTATGAAATTGGATAGGAATAGTTAACAGTGAGCAAACAGTTACAGATCAGCAGGGCTCCAGTGTTTGTGGTCAGACAACACAAAGTAGTCCACTGACCGTGTGAGCAAACTGGATCTATGATCCAAGGGCATGTACTGGCTAATATTAAAACGTAATAAGTCTCCAATGTTGTCACAGTCCTAACACACACAACACAATTTGGTTGTATAGTATATGACACAGCAGTAAAATGTAAGAAAAATAGTCATGCCTGAAACTTTTATTTTGTCAGGGTGAAGGTTTGTCCACTGTTGTTCTGCTTTAAAGTAAAATCTTGGCTTTGTGTGTTTTTATTTGTGCTGGCAAAATAATTTTCATTGCAGGGCATAGGCATTAGTGTATTCATACTTTGCTTATGAATTATGCATTTTTTTTCACGGCACATTAATTTGGCAAACATCTCTCAAATTCTTGTGACCAGCTCGCTCTTTGAGTATGTGCCCCCGTCGAATGTGTCTCTGCTCCATTGACATGTTAATGAGTCAGTGCAAAGGAATCAGCAACAGCACTAATACGCTTTGCTCGTCATACTTTCAAAAGGGGATCTGTAGCTGCAGCCTTCTCCACTATAATGACTGGCTTGTGAAATGTAAAACCTCAATGAGAGTGGATCATTGCTTCATGAATAAAGGGGAATTCTTTACCTCCTAATCAAGGGCAAATATCGGCAGTGTTACAACAAATTCTATACCACATGGTTGCAAACTCCAATCAACAATATATTGTTTTCATCTACTATTTGTAGATGGTCTCCAAATAAACACACTGTGGACTCCCTGTGCATGTAATTGATGACTGATGAGGGTTTTAAGGTTAAAGTCGTTTACTCCAGTTGACCTGAAGAAGTACTCGACATGGCTATTCAGCATCTGGCCATCACCTGTGGCTGTCACTACTACTACAGTCGCAGTGTGTAAAACAGCACTTAGTGTGAAATTCCAGTCATTATAAATCACCAGCAGCACTCACGCAGACAGATGGGAACCTGGGCTGAAGCATAAGAGAAAAAAGGAGAGGTGTGTGTGGGGAAAAAAAGCATCTTTATTTTATCCTTGTTTTCGAAATATTAAAAAAATGCCAAGGTAAAAAGATTTATGACGACCAAGTGGCCACAATAGTTTACACAGTCCAGACACTACTACATTATTCACTTCCTCATACCTAGTTTGTCACTTGTCCCGCACTTGGATACTTCAACCCCGGAACTCAAACAGAAGACAAGCACATTAGAGATGAGGAATTTGTTTGCACTGACTCATCCGCCCACAGAGCAAGCAGCTAATGGTGAGAATGATAATGGAGGATTGCACATAGCCTTCAGAAGGCCAGGCAAAGCTGGCCTCCACTGAGAGCCAGGCTTAAGATGAGTGGTTTTCCTGCCTGCAGGCTGAGCCCAGTGAGCAGAGGAGTTTGTACTGTTGGGTGAAGCCAGGGAAGAAGGCTCTCAGACTGCTGATGGGCACCCATGTGTAATCATATACTCTCAACCTGACTCAGCAATGCAAGCAAGGGAAGGAGGACATCTCTCAGTTCCCAGCCAATCTCACACAAACATGCCGAATAACACACACGCACTCACAGGATGTATGAAATATCAGACTGTACGTTCGGCCACAATATTAAGACTGTTAACTGGTTTTGTGGCAGGTCAATGTATATTTCCTTCAGGAATTTAACTTTGTTTTGGCTTTGTGGCTTGTCAAAGTTAAACGTAACTGCCACGACACTGGAACTGTTTACAGCCTTAGCTTATGGCTGATCGGTGTATGTATATGTTACAAATTAATTTATCATGTTACAAAGATAAAGAAAGAGGGCAGACATGTGGGCTCAAACTAAGTGATGAAGCAAATGCCATTTCATGGTTTTCATGTTTACTTTTAGCATGTCTGGCTGCTCCATTATCGCTTCCTCCATGTGTTTATGCATGTGTCAATGAGAAGTCAGGAGTGCCGTGGCGTCCAGTTTCACAAGTTTCAAGCTAACTTCATTAGTAATTTAAAGGTCGCCTCCATGTGCGATGATATTAATCATTTACTGGTATTTTTGGCTTCTCCTTTTTTCTTATATTTCTGAAGCAAAATCGAAAAAGTCAGGCATTCACTTTAAATGACATTGGTCAATCCTATATAGACAGGAAGAAACATTAAAAACACTGCTCAATCATTCAGTCAAAGTAACAGAATACAGCTGTGCCTCTTGTGACTCCAGCTGTATTGACGGAAGCCAATTTTGTTGGTGACTGAGACTAGTATCTGTCTTATATCATACTTTAAGTTCATGCAAACCATGATGCAATATACACTGCACCGTGTATATTGCATCATCAGTGTATCATATTGCGGTTAGCATCATATTGCTGTTAGCACACCCAGGGAAGACACCCATGTAAAATCGAGAGCTTCGCAGTCTCACACTGACATCATCACGCAGTGATGGTTGTCACATCATGTGTTACAGTGATACACAAGAGACTTCAGTTCATCAATAAGACAGTTATCAACCCAGGACAGAGCAGGTGCACATTCCTCCTCTGTGGGGTTGCTATGATAATATTACAACATAAATATAAGGCTCCAACATGAAGAAAACAAAACCCATCTGCTGAATCAATGTTTACACAGATGAAAAGTCAAGAACTCCACCCGGCTTCCTCCAGAGACATCAGTCTGAGGTCATGCACATCACGCAGGTAGTTCACAAACGATTACTATGACATATGCTATGACTACTGGATTAAATTTGTTTTGATGTTTGACGTATTTGAGTTCTTGAATGCATCACTCGTTGAAAACCTGCCAGAAAGCTTGACAGTAAGCCCCAAGCAATATAGATGAACACACTCTATTGCCACGGTCAGCCGTCTCTTCTCACATTCTCCCAATATTTACCAAGGGAGTTCCAGCATACCTGGGCCTTGGAGAGACAAGGATACAGGTAAACACGGTGCTGGAGTGAGACAGTATCGAGAATCGGTATATGCTTGTCGACCTTCAGGTCACCTACTGCAACATGACCGTGTAAAATGCTGCTACAAAAAGATAAGATGTTATCTTTTTTATTGCGGTAAACAAGATTTATTCCACCAAAAAGCCAGAATGTATGACGAGATGCTGGGAGGATGAACAGACAATGTGGAATGTACACTATGTCAAAAAATTATAAACACAGTTTTGAGTTTAGTTTCTGTTAAAGCTTTTGCATTGTGAAAACAGTTACCACCATCTCAAATTAAACGGGTCACCTGTAGGTAAGACCTTGTTTTGTAAAAAAAAATATATATCACAGCAAAAGGCTGATCACATATGTTGGTACTTTTTAATGGTACATTTTTTTCATACACTGTGCTACTGAAAAAGTCCAGGCAGCACTGAGTATTAAGTTTTTACAGCCAGCTCTAAATGTGCCCATGTAAAACGCACAAAAAGAACAGGGTGGAATCTGTTTCTCTTGGATGTGGATCACAAGGCTTGGGGTTGGCCTCTCAATAAGCCTGATTTATAGTTTGATGGGGAGGTGTCACACACAACTCTCTCTCCCTGTCATTATTCTGAGGAGGAGTAGCCATCAAGTCTGTCAGAGCAGTGGGGGGTGGGTGCATGGACAATCAAGATGAGTAAGGAACAGGTAGGAGGGCAGGGTGCAGATTTATAGCTGATTCCCAGTATCCCAGGAAGCGCTTTTGGGACTAAGACAGTATATCTGCCTGCCACCTCCAGAGCACTGCCTTTCAACCCTCTGACTCAAGATCACCGTGGTGATCTTTGGCATGGATACGCATGCACAAACACACAGCTTAATACCGACAAGGCTGACCGTTGCTGAGTTTACTTATGAGAGATAAGTTGGGCCCATCCTGTAAACTACAAAAAAAGGGAGAAGGGTGAGGGAGCGATGACGGAGAGGATAGAGAAAGAAAGAGAGAGAAAGATACGTTTTTTAAATGTAAGGGGCATATTTAAATCTTAAACCACCAGCAAAAAATGTAACCTGACACTGATAATATATGACTACTCCTTTGATCTGTATGGATGAAAAACAGTGTCGGCTTTATTTTTTTCCCGCTGGGTGCTGGGAACCATGGCATTCCAGACTACACAATCAAGTGGCAAAAATGTAACTGTGAAAATGTGTTCTGCTACTGACAGAATGAACATGCTTATGTGTGACCTTTAACATAACTTTCATGCTATCGATATCGTTCATGCACACCGTTATGCAAAATTTGTATATATACTGTATACATCTGTAATGCTATTAGTTACGCAGGCATTTAACATAATCACTAAAACTCACATGTCTACTTCAGCTGCAAATGTGTGCTTCTGCTCTTTGTGCACCAGTAGCTGCTGTCTACATGTGCTTGTTTTGCTCCTAATGTGCTTCATCAAACACATCTACATTCAGCGACAGGTCTAACATCAAGTCTCTCAGCCTGAGGGATGAGTATGTCAAATCCACCTGCCCCTCTTTTCTCCTGTCTGATTTTCCGAGGTCTATACCATGAAGCAGACATGTTCTCTTTCTTACTGTTGTCTTGACCCCTGCCCTGGATCCAGAGTTGCCCTGTTATTTACTGCCGAGAGAGCTCTATGAGGATTCAACACAGTACTGCTGGGTGAACAAGGGAGCAACCTGCTGCTCAATCGTACATAAACACACATGCAGTCACATGATCATCCCAGGGGGATGGCAGAGATGTTTACTGCTGTACAATCACTATAGAAAGTAAAATTAAAAAGCACAGATGTTTGAAAAATGTAACACCTAGCTACTAAAACTTGCAAATTTGAATGGCTGTATGATGAGACAGAGCAAACACTAAAGAAAGTTCACCCCGACAAGATGTCAGCTGGACACACTTGGAAGATGTCAAAGGAAAGTGTCCGTTGGTGGACCAAAGTCTGTGAAAACATTGTAAGAAATTCAAAGAGGCCTAATAGCAAGAAGACATTCCCTAAAGGGTAATGTCTCTCAAACTGCCAGGAATCACAGGACATACACTTGTTTCTGATTGGTGCAGAACAACAAAAAAAAACCTGTTTTCAGGTGTCCTTAAAAAACGGTGTCTTAAGATCTAAAGGCTGAGCCACAGTGAAATTCTTTCTCCAAATCCCCTCCTTCCTCTCAGTAATTATAGCCTTCCAGCTGACAAACTACAGGTCTGCAGTGTTTGTCTTTGCCTCCTCTGATACAACAGGTAAAGTAAGCCCTGTCTATGCTGGGCTGAATGCCAGTCTGTTACTGGTTCCGCTAGCCAAGAACATATTAACCTTCCTGATACAACAAAAACACCTGGAGAAGGACGGAGGGAGAGTGCTATATTTACAAAAATATTCTGGCCAGAAAATTTCAAAGGAAGATATCACAAAGTACTTCAGTAAAGCATCCTACACAAGAAAAACAGAGTGTTCCCTTCACACAAACTCCTGAGAGAGAAAAATGTCAGAGCAAACCCGGTAAAGATCTTTTATTTAGAGGAGAACAGATGATTTGATAAAGTGAGAACTGGGTTGACTTTGAATTGGAAATGGCAGAATGAGGGAGCAGGGTGTGAGGGATGTGAATGTGATGCAAGGAAGACCGGATCAATCTTTTATCACTGCAGTACGTTTTCATCCCTAATGGATCCGACATGAGCAGCGCCCAGCACCACCTTCCGTCAGATTGCACAGATGGGTAAAGGACACACGGAAAGGAGGTAGACAAAGCAACACATGGGAAGAGAAGACAGCTACAAAGGGAAGTGAGTAGTTCAAACCACCTTGCCAGAAATGATCAGAACCTAAAACATGCAAAGACCTCATTTCGCCAACATGCCGTTTCCAGTCAACTCCTGTATCTGCAGGAGTTGGGAAACACTCCTGATAAGGACGGCAAGAAAGTGAGTCATCACAGCATGAAGATTGACTTTGAAAAATCCCATCAAGAATCCCAAGAGGGATCTCGCTGTGCATGGTTGGACTTGTTTTCCTTGGCATGCAAGCTGAGTGTCAGAGACACACACAGTCAGAGACAAAGACATGCGGACAGACAGACAATTCTAAAAGAGAAGGGGAGTTCATCTGTTTATTTAAGCTGTAAAAGTCACGTTGCTGAGAACAAAGCACCATGACTCTCGGAGGACACTGCTCTCTACATGCTAACCAGACACATTCATGTGATAGAAAATGAGAAATATCAATGCAGTGATGTAGAGACAAAGAGAAGGAGAGGGACAAGAATGACTAACATAACAAGGCTGTGAAGATAGCTGAAAGTTTTATAATGCATTCTCTGTGCTGGCAACCACATCATTATCCTGCCATCTGGTTTTCACTTAGGAGAGAAAACCCATAGAACTCAAAAAAGAAGGGACATTATACCACCACTTCTTTTTTCTGTCTGTCAATGACATGAAGCAAACAGTAAAATGTCTAGACTATACTGGTTTAAAATAAATAAATATATAGACCTTAGGGTATTCTCTCAAGGAGCTTTGATACACAAAAACTGTGTCAAATTTAAATGAGCAGTCAACCGGGACTGATAAACTTCAACTTTAAGAGGGTATACATTATTTAAAAGATTTTTTTAAAATAAAATAATGAATTAGTTTTATGAATTACGATGCCTAAATTGTTTCTGGAACCAAGTTCACTGTGTTCAACACACAATGGAGATAACACATGAAGTATATCTGAAACACTCGGTCAGGAGAAAAAAAATAATGACCTCCCATGGGGGGGGGGGGTTGGGGGGTTCCAATCAATGGCCCTGATTAGATAACAAATAGAGCCTGCTAATGAGCTCTGACTTTCACTGTCTGACACATACCATGTTCTAAAATGAAATGCCAGGCAGGTATAATGATGAGTCAATGTTTACATAGTCTTAGAATGGTTTTGTGCATTTGAGATGTGTAGCACAATAACAGTACGTAATAAAGGGGCTGAACTCTGCCCCCGTCCTCCATAAATGAATCTTTAATACTACATTGGTAAATGGAGCAGCCGCCGGCACAGGAGAGCCATGTAAGAGATAGCTTGCACTTGTCTCATGGTTCTAACTCGGTAAATGTTTTCACAGAAAAATGCAACATGTAGGCCAGGGTCTGAGTCACAGGGGAGTATTTAAAACACACACACACACACACAAACACAAACAGAAAAAAAATTTAAAAAGTGCCTAAAGTGTGAAGTTTCCCCAAACAGGTTTGAGTCCTTTTGTCTCATTCAGGGAATACTGGGTGTCGGGTCTAGTGGCAACAGGTACATGTGAAGACACAGCTCACCTCCCCGAAGACATAACACAAGACTGCCATTGTTACCGTGACACTCGAAATAACATACAAATACAAGCTTACACCTGCTACTAATAACAGTTCTTTTAAGAGGTGTTGTAACATAACAACAAAGCAACACACAGATCATCTGACTTCAGAGAAACTTGCCGTCACTGAACCAGATAAGGAAGGCTTAAACAACCACTGACAGAAGCTCTTACACTCACCGAGTGGCAAAGTCTTCTCCTTCTCTTCAGTGACTTTCTGTCCTATTTCTGCTCCTTTCCTTGCCGTCTTTCTTCCTCCCTCATGGAAATCCTTTACTTGTGACAGAGCGGCAGAGCCGGTTGCGCAGCTAGTGTGCAAGGCAGCAAGTGAGAGAGTTACGAGTGTGTAATTGTGTGTATGTGTGTCGAGAGAGAGGAGTGCGCGAGTCCAGCCGAGGTCATGGGCAGTCCGATGTGGTCAAAGGAGAAGATCTAGAGAATGCCGTGACTTCTGCTATCCTCTATCACGCTGCCTTCTCCTCCTCTGGCTGCCTCTTGAATGCACTTCTCCTGGGTCTCTTCACCACAACCAAGATCTGACACTCACTCACTCTCTCTCTCTCTCTCTCTCTCTCTCTCGATACCCCTCCTTCTCTCTGTTGCTCTCACCCACACAGAAACACACCCTCCCAGTCACCACTCTCTCTCTCTCTCTCTCTCTCTCCCTCCCTACCCTCTCTCACTGTGCCGACTGATCTGGTACCTCCCCTTTTCAGGTAGTTGAAACCATGTCTTCTTCTTTGCCGCTCTCCCTCCATATCAATGTCTCGTTATATTCCACATTCTTCTGATGACACAATGGGCTACTTGTAAGAAAACACAAGCGCTGAGGACAAAATACACTCGAAACTCTTCGCATGGACGTTTATTTACATGTGATTCTGTGCTATTTGTACGATCTATAACCCGAGGCATCAGAGATCCTCCCCCTGGCCTCCAGTCACATGCACAGCTGATTACACAAATGAGGCCATCAGGTGATATTATCTTCCCTTTCCTGGAATGAGGTCATAGTCCAGACCAGGTGTAATTGCAGTGTGTGGGGGTGTGTGTGTGTGTGTTTCTGTCGCTCTTTTGGGAACATACTTTAGACAAAAATTCTGTGACAGTTTTGTCCCCTAATTGGGAGAAAATTGATCTTTGAGTCACTGGTTAATGTCAGAGTTAGGAGAGAGTTAGGCAAGTAGTTGTTTTGCATTGTTTTGAATTTGCAGGAAATTAATGTTTAATGTAAGTCAATGTAAAGTCCCCAAATGTCAGTGTGGGTGTGTTTTTGAGTTTCACTGTGGGAAATGACAAACTAAAATCTAAATCTGACCATTTAAGAAAAACATTTAGAGACTGTAAGTCTGATCGATTATAGTAATTAAATAGCATTTAATTTATGAATCGCAACCCTGAATGCTATTCCTATCTCCACAGCCACTTCTCACAAACAAACACTATGCCAGAAAACATATGATGGGTACATGAATCAGGCAGAATATGCAAGACTCCACCCTCTATCTTCACACCTCCTTCACGCTTAAATTTCAACCATTAGTGACTCTTTCTTCTCTACCACACGCCCACCCTCCACCCAAACCTGAAACTAATAGTACAATACATGATACCAAGCAGATGTCCTAAATGTAAATTAAAGTAGAAGTCAACCTGTACCAATACTCACAACTTCCCCATAGCTATATATGTACATACAGTATATTATAGTGTATTATCTGGTGACTACACTGTAAAGAGTAGATCCTCCATAAATAGATGTCTTGGACTGAATCAATTTGATTGGCAGAATCATGCAAACACCACCGACCCCCCCTTCCCCAAGTCAAGAACGCTGTAGCATTTAGTTAACTGTCACAGAAGCCCATAGAGAGCCGGTTCACGTCTAAGTGAACCGTTTCACTGATCTGTCGATAAAGAAAAGCTTTTGGCACATCTAACAGCCGAGTTGTCTGACAAATCACTTGAACCCCACTCTTGAAAAAGTGGTGTGAGAGTTTCCTGACACACTGCTTAGGTTCAAGAAGCCATAGTGAGAAAAGGTTGAGGCATCAAGGATAAACAACAATTTAAAAGCAGAAAACTAAGTATGTTTCAGTGTTACACTTCCATTTTCAGACACAAATATTTAACAGCTTTTTTGTGAGACATAAATAAGTAAAAAGTTAGCAGACGGTGAGTCCTGCTTATTGTAGGGTCCACCAAAACTTACAGCCCAAGACCCGTAAAAGTATATGCTGAACAATTTTGTTGATGTGTCATGGGATTGTCAAGGCCAGTGACAGGGTCACACAGTGGACATGGAATATATCCATATATATATATAATACAGTATATTGAAGGTATACTGTAGGAAATACGGTCTTTTCACATTAACATTTGCAAAAGAGGATCCCTATAATTATTAAACTCTGTTACATGCCAGTAAGATTCTGAAAACAGAGAGACAACCGGGCTGAAATCAGAGTGGTGGGTGAGGGTATTATAATGTGATGTCAAGGATTATCAGTCCACAGCCTTCCAGACCTCTCTGACACCTTCCAGGCATTCCTCAGGGCACCTCCCACTGCTCTGCCTCCCTCATCCCAACCTCCCCTGTCAGACCCCCACATATCATCCCTCTTTTTCTGTGTGATGCACACATTCTTGCAACCCCCTTTCCTTCTCCTCCTCCTCACTCAACTCTCCCTCTGCATTCAGTAAAAAAGCCACAGAAAAACAAGGATGGGGTATAAAATACTTTAAACTGTGCACTTTTAGAAGAAATTCTTTCTTTTTTTTCTTATTTAAAAATTTTGCTTTTTACACAAAACATGCGCTTAGTTTAATTGTTTGCACAGCTATGGCCGCCTTTTATCGTTATCTACTACTAAGTTAATATTCAGCAAGTGACAGAAGGTATAAATCTGTCTAAAGAGTGGCTCACAACCCTCTCCACAACTCAGGGAAGACATGAAGATGGCTCTCAGACTGGGGAAAAAAGACTGGTTGGGATTGGCAGCAGTTCAATGGGAAGCAGAGAGATGGGAATACATGCTGATGGTGCCTTTGTTTGCCATTATTCCCCAACAATGAACAGCACACTGTTGCTGCTTTGGTACGCCTCTTCAGATCATCTTCAACTGACCCCTGGCTCTTCTTCTCAGTCACTGTTTGTTCAGCCTTCCACTAAAAACAGCTTTCAACAGGTGGACAACAAGTTGGTCAAGAATAAACCCCGGGGTGATGATTCACTGAGCTCTATTTTCAAAAGCCTAAACACGTTACAAAATCTTGAACTTTTGTTGACATTGGTTTTCATACTCATGGCATGCAATGGAAGATGGTAAATGTTGTTTGTGCCAAACATGACTAAGTATAGCATTGCTATCTCATTATGGTCAGGCAAATGCTGTTGCTCCAGTACTGTAGCCATGCCTTGTGTATCATTATGACAGTGGGGATGGCTTTCGCCAGCGAAGGTAATTGCACTGCTGAGACATAAATATAGAACATCCCACACCAAGAACAGACAAAGCCTTTTGTTTTCTTCCCAGAAACGTGGCTCAGAAGGTGATTCATGTTTTGGAAGCAAATGCATGTCACCGTATCATTCTCAAATAACAAGTACTGCACTGAAAATGCATTGCTGTGATGAAGGTGAGGACAAAGAAATGACAGGAGAACAGAGGAGGAGCACAAAATGAAACTGGCAAGAAAAGAGCTTCATTTGATTTAACGTATACTGCTGCTGGTAAAAAAAAAAAAAAGTATTTTTTTAAACACAAGATAAAAAAGAAACCAGAAAAAAAACGTGCTGCTCTTTGTCTCTGTACACTCCTTTCAGGTTGGACTAACAAAGCAAGTAGGAGACTCTCAATTGGCTTTTAGCAGCTTCCAAGTTGTCAGGACTGTGGCCATGCACCGGCACCCTCTCTCCATGGTCCCTTTTTCTATCCCTTTATTCAGAACTAAGTTGGGTTAAAAACCTCTAGCCTCTAATGTGGCTTTGTGTTTTATTTTTAAAAAGCTGCTGCATAAAAACAGCCATTTATATGCATTAAACAAATTTGGACTGATTCGCAGCATCCGTCATTGCGTTCAAGTAATCCTGCAGGAAATATCTAACTAGTGTCTTAAACCGTCACCTTCATCCCCTCTAGCTTAGCCAGTTTGTTTCCATCCTGCCTCTGGATATACAGTCGCTGCCTGTCTCTTGAGATAAAGCTGTACCATTAGTGTCACACTCTGCAGCCTGGCACTGTTCCTATCAGTAAATGGAAATAGGTTACAGCCAGTCTGATTAGTACGGGTAAAAAGCTGTGGTGGTTGTGAAGCCCTAAACTTTTCTAGAAGCACTCAGTTGTTTGGGATGTTAGAGTGCAAGCAAGAAAGTCAAAGTTGTTCTTGACAGTGACGACCACTGACGAGCCTCAGATTTCTAAGGGAAAGAGACGACCCAACCCACAGGCCAGACACACCACTATGTACACTGACAGCATAGTGAAACAAAGACAGAATGAGCCAAGACAAAATATTGTCCTGCATGGGGTGGAACTGCTGATTTAATGATGATCTCAGTCATAACAAAAGCAAAAGCCCATGGGGTGAGAGCGGAGGCAGGGAGGGGGGGCATTCGATGGACAGGAAACACGGGTGAGTGACGAGGGAGCTGTCCAGTGGGTGCAGGTCAGGGGTCGGAGGTGAACAAAAGCTTAGTAAGCCCCATATAGAGCAAGAGAGAGGCCACTCAGATACCCAGTCTGTCTGTCTACATCTTTCTCTGTAGGCAGTGCCACATGCTTCAATTTGTCATCTGATAATGTTGTCTTACATGTGTTTCTCAAGTCAAGTCTAAACCAAACTAGACTAAGATGCCACCCTCACTCTTCTGCCTGGTTATTTTAAAAATGTTTACAATGGTGCTTTATTTCACTGAGGTGGAAACAGCCAAACACCTGCAGGAATAACAGCATTTAAAAGCTTTCACTGCACCAGGCCTGTCATCGCTTTCCCTCTGTGGCTTTACTGGATCAAAGAAAGGCTGGAGCTGTATTAGAAAATCTTCTGTAGCTACAATCATGCTCCAAAAGTAAATATACACAAACAGAAATGTATGCGTGCTGACACAGAGGCATGATTATCCGAGTGCAAGATGGAGTTGGATCTCACTAATCATGTCATTTTAACAACAGAGCATTTCAGGTTTAAGCAGAGGACAGATGCAAAACTGATTCACCAGTGCTTCAAGCACAGACACTTAAAGATGAGTTGAATTTTAAAAAGGCACATGAGGCCGCCATCATCATCTTTATCCGAATGGTGGAGAGTTTGAGTATGTTCTGGAGAGGGCATGTACATGACACTGAATTAATGACACACGTGTGCATGTGTGTGTGTGTGAGAGAGACAAAGTGAGAGAGAGAGAAGGAGAAAGAGAGTGTATGTGGGTGGACATGCCAGATTACTAATCAGTGCTCAGACAAAGGCCATATGTCCGCATATGTGCATCACTCCCACATATCTCCCATATATTCTCCTCCATGTCTGTGCAAAGCCCTATCAGCAGGAATGTTGGGCTTGTCGGGTCAGCGGTGGTGACATCATGGCAGCCCGTCAAAAGCATCAACAAGGCCTCAGCGCCAATTTCCTCCTGGTTGCATCAGCTAGACAATACCAGACTGTGGATCAATGACACCCACTTCCGCTGTGCTTCTGCCACACCACACGATTCTTCAAACACTCAAAACCAATACGCAATTTAATGAAGCCTGAAGCATCATAGGTAAGAACTACCAGTCCATACGCTGCTTCAAACTATCTTCTGTCTAGATATTAGATGGCAAATGGTCCAATTTGTTCTAGTTTCAACACCAGTAACACTAGGTCAGACTGCTGAAACCCTTAATGCCAGCTATGACAGAAAGGTGATAAAAAGATGAAAAACTGTAAATTCCACAAAGCACCAGCACTGCGCTTGCAAAAGCCTAGTGTCGGGACTGGACCAAAAGAAAAACATGTCATTCTAGCATGTCAAGGCGTTTTTTACAGCAATCTTTCTCAGTCTCTGGATGCTTTACCTGCCTGAGGTGGTCTAAGAGTAACAGCCAGACATAAATGTTTGATTATTTACAAGGAGACTGGAGTTGAACCAAAGGGGAGGCTTAAAAGGAAAAGCATACAAGGTATTATTTAGGTCAGTGCTTCTTTCCTTATTTAGATTATCTTGTATTGGCAACACACTTTAGAGCACTTGGCCAGTCCAGCATCTATAACAAAATGTATCTTCTTTCATCACTCTCTCGCCTGTGCAAGAGGTCGAGTGTCAACAAACAGATGTTCGTGTTTTTGTGTGTGGAGGTGTGAGTGTGTTCGCCTCGCATCCTTCAGGTCATCAGATAAAGTATCTGAGGGAGGGGCAGGGAGCCAGTTTTCACCGCTGTCATGGTAACCAAACATAGATGCGACCACCTGGTTGGTGAAGCCCAGGAAGGGGAGCTTAGGGGGCACCACTTCAGGATGGTGACCATGCCAAAAAAACATCCTCATAAAGTGGCCTGCTAATCAAAACACAACCTATATTGTGTCTGTGCCACAACAAGACCAGTGACACATAAAAAGCACTCCAGCTACTATCGTCACCATCAGCTGTTTATATTGTCAAGGGGCAAAGACAGCATTAACCTTAGCATGTCAAATGGTGTTACCATTGTGATTATTACAACTAATATTAGCATTTTTAACTTAATTTATTATAAGTTGTAATTATTTAGTTTATAATGTGTTATCATTTATATACATTTTTAAAAAGTAACATACTTATACATCTATATATGTAACATATTATTTCACTCACCTCTGGCAATCTAAGGGTCTCTGTGCCTGCCAAGTGAAAAAGGAGAAGAAGGAAAGAGGGAAGAGGAAGACAATTCTGTCACTGTCTCTGTGTTCGTCCTGCTCACCGGCTACCTGATCCACCACAGCCTGCGGAAGAGACAGAGAAACTGAGGGAGGCCGGCTGAGAGCAATGCCAAAGGGGAGGGCGGGGGGCGGCTGAACAGAAAAGTGAAGTGGTGCCGCCATTCCTCATCACCCGGGAAACCAACGCTCTTTCAAAGAAAATCAGCCAATGGCAAACACCGGCAATTGTGTTCAAACAAAAAGTCACATGACTGCCCAAACGCCACTCCCTATGCACAGAGTGAGAAGGGAAGTGGGAAAAACAAAGTATAGTGTTGAGAGGGTGGAGGGTGATAAAGCAAGGAAATATAAAGAGAGCAAATAAGAAAAATAAAACAGGAAGATAGAGGACAAGTATGTAGTGGCAGGTGATTTGAATTGAGTTATAGAGGCAGGCAACAGATCTCTTGGCTGGGCCTGTTACGTCAGTTGTTTAAGATAACATTAAAACAATAAATGCCATGTATACACAACATCTCTTCAATACAGATCCAAGCTCTTCATGTAAGCATAATAACATTTTCATAAACGTAATAATGATCAAGCCAAACAATTTATATGCATATACGGTATAAAGAACACAGTGCCAAGTGAAGGTCAGTGCCAAACAAAGCCTGCAGATATCATCTACAAGAATCAGTGATGCAGAAATCCCTTTTCAGGTTCATTAATTTAATTCAATACTATATCAGCAGACCACCAAAGGGAAACCTGAATATTCATTTGCATAAATACACATACACTCACAACATATTAAATCTTGCGACCCCACTTTACACCACTACCCTACAATCCTGTATCACAAATATGCAGGTTAGTGTCGTCTAGGACCATGAATGTGTTACCCTTCATCCTAAACAGTTGTGTAACTATTGGCACGTATTTTTGCTGTGCATTATGCATACACTCACATGTTTTTACAATGCATGGCGTTTGCCCAGCGTAGTAAACAAAAATATAGGGAGGCCCTCCTCCATAAATACCGAGCAGAACAGAGAGACAATATAATCTTGGAGTGTGTGGCAACAGGTTTACTACTCCGACTGAAATCACAAATCAATCCCTTTGCCTGCAATGGATTGTAAACTTGAACACACTCATCTGCCTTGTAATACACTGCCTGGCGCCAGAAAATTACAGTACTTCAGCTGTGACAGGCAGGTCTCATCCTCAGAAAAGCAGCAACCGCGTTAAAAGCATCCCGATTTGCTCTACAGTGTGAATGTGACAGGTGAGCTGATGATCCACAGCAAGAGAAAGTGGCAAAGCAGACAGTATTCAGAGCATGGGTAGCAAGTGCTCTGCCACTTATTAATTTCATTATCATTTTAAGGGAATCAGAGAGGACTACACGAGGATTAACTATCCTGTATCAGCTTGTCAGTAGATTTTAGTTACATTCTGGTTATAGGCTGCAGACATTTGCAATATTTATTTCATCTTGAACATATTACAGTTTTTCAGTTTTTTTTAGAATAATGAATTGCAGTTTGCATTTGGAATAGGAAACTATGCTTGCGTTGCTAAAAGTCATCCAATCATAAGTAGCGGTATTACAATGATTTAATTTCTGTAAGAAGATTGTGTGTGTGTGTGTGTGTGTGTGTGTGTGTGTGTGTGTGTCCGCTGAGATGAGCCTGTATGCTCTCATGGTTTAGGCAGCTGGACAAATGAGTCACCATGTAGGGATTTAATAGTGGGGAGGGGGGCAAATAGGTCAAGCAAATATACACTACTTGTAGTTGAAACACTACTTTCAACTTCCACTGCTTTTTATTTTATACTCCTTAAGCTCTTAGCCTCAAACATAACTGATAAATTCCTGAATGGTTTACTCTGGAAATGTATCATCAGAGACCACATTTTAACTGCAAAACCATAACAGCTTCCATTTTTCAAAACATATATGAAATATACATGAAGTGGTTATAGCAATAGAATTAAAAAGCCCCGGCAACCATTTGCAAAGTTGATCTATTTACTTATATTCAATATGTGAGGTAGCAAGGACAAAAAAGGGAAGAACACAGTAACAGAGTAAAATAAAGGGAAGTAAAAAAAAAAGGGTACAAATGCAGATGAGGTGGAAGTGCACGAAACAAGATTGGGAAGAGACAAATACATGTTTTGTCAGATCAAGTACTGTCAATAAACAGATACATAAACAAGGTAAAAAAAACAATCAATTAACATAAAGCCCAATTGTAGATTTGCAATCACAACAGCAATTGATTAACATGAGGTCTTAATGTATATTTGCAATCACAACATGGCATGAGGTAAATTTAGACAGCTGCATCGTGAAGGATGATGTCCCGAGGACTTTGGAGTGAAGCAATAAACATTCGAGTTAGCGTGTTTCACACTAGATGTTAGAAAATAGACAACTGAATATACTGCAGCTGTGAGAAGCTCAAACAATATGTCAATCTATTTTTCAGTTAACAGAAAAATAATATGCAATTATGCATCAGTGATTTTAGTCATTCTTCAACCAAAGTTACTACTGTGCTCAAACTTCCTCCTTAAGAGCATCAATTAATCACTTAATTGAAACATAAATTGATAATAAAAAATATATTTGTGGGCCTAAATATCAGATTTTGATAAAGAAGATAATGGTTATTTTAAACATGAATATTATTTTATACTCCCACATAATGACTGAAACGCTGAATTTGGGGAACTTATAAATAGGCTCTAATAATCGGCTCATCAATCACAACTAAGATGTTGCTGAAAATACAGTACTGAAAATAAACACAAAAAACAGTTGCACACTATTAAGTCCGAATGGTACTGACAATTATTTTGTGATGTTATGGTTGTTGACATGATGCTGTAATTTATCACCATCGTTTCGTTGAATTCAATTTAAGTAAATATCAAAATGGTATTTTCATGAAGTAGCTGTACTTTAGCAGAGTTTACGCTAGCACAACGTTAACTGAGATTTGTAAACAGTTGTAAAAGCTAAGTACATCAACTGATATTAGAAAGAGTAGAATAAGGCAACCCGGTTAAACTCACTGACAAACAGTCTGTTCAGGATATTAAACGATACTTGTGTTAAGTTAATAAACAACCAATGCAGAGGGAAAACTTTTTTTATCGCAGTTCGTCGTTAGCTTGACGTCACCCTGACTGCAGGTGCAGCGCTGCAAGCTCACTTTACACCACTTGTTGCATCCTTAGTCAAACTTCAAAACCATTTCATTTCCATGTTTTTCAGTCATAAAAACAAATTAAAACAACTTACAAGTGATAAAGGAGTCGAGCTCGGCAAGACGGACGACCGAGTGCCTCATTCTCCGGTGAAGTAGCCCTGCAAGTCAACAGCTCGTTTGGGTGGCGCTGAACAGGAAGTAGCAATAACACAGTATCCGGTCTGCCGTTTCAAATTAAAGGTAATAATGGAAGAAATCACTGACGTAATTTTATTCTATATAGTTAATTATATAGTCTATTTCTTATGAACAACGAAAAAACTATTATCTCCGATGGCTGTTTCTGAGGAAAATGAACAGTTCTGTAGGGAGAGTGTCTGAGGAATTCTGTCTCTGTCTATTATTATAAGATCAAGCATTGTTGGATAAAGTCCAAGACATAGAACTGGCAGGAAATGTAATCCAATTCTAAAAACTACGAGTGATTCTCGAAATAGCACGTGATGAGATGGCAGCAGATACATTACACTACACTACTACAATGATGGATTACACTGATGGAGTACTTAATGGATATGAAACTAATTACAATTTAAATGGGGTTGGCTTCCAGAACAATTACACTTTGAGATAAACTTTCCTTGTAATTTCCAGACTAAATCGGATGTCTGAGATTGGGGCACTGGAAACCGTTCCTGGAGGCTAAGAGGAGACTGGTGTGGCTTACAAAATGCAACACTGATGAAGGCGTGGCTATTTTAAAAATAAACGTTATAAAGCACGTGTCAGTCTGTAATATGTAACGTGCTGTTCCCATCAGTGCCCTTAACACAGAGGTCGATGGATCCAAACAACGCACTGCCGATTTAAGGTCAACAAGTGGCTCCGTGGCGCAATGGATAGCGCGTTGGACTTCTACGTAATGACGCAGTCATTCAAAGGTTGTGGGTTCGAGTCCCACCGGAGTCGTTTTGGAATGATGGCCACGTGGATCGATGGGGGGAGTTTGTTATCAAGCAGTAAATTTGGGTGTGGCGCCAGCATCTGTCCCTACCACTGTGAGCCAAATACAATTATAATATGCAGCCATTTCACCGTCATCCATTTGGAGCAAATATAACTTTAATTTTGTCTATTTTTCAGGTGAACCAGGGCATTGCCATATGAATGCATAATGAAAAGAAATTTTGTATGACATTGAAATGAAATGACAATCACTGATTTACAGCAAGTTTTTCTGAAGCGATAACAACAGAAAATGAATAACAAAGTAGAAAACATGAAAAAAGTAATGGTAATATCTTTAGATATAGATGAGATATCAGACTAAAACATTTAAGCGAATTAAGATAAATTAATAAATTTTAAATGAATAAATATGCATAGCATTTAGCTGGCAAGAAAACAGGCTTCTATTCTAAACCCATTTCCTTTTTAACAACAGGTAATCCCCACTGCCTCTCACTGTGGGTCTAGTTCACTCATTTCAGCATTGCAAAACAAGGAGTGAAAATAACATATGTAATAATGTTTTCACACAGTGTGAAGTTGCGTTTACATATTTCTTTTTTCTAAACCAAAATTTCAAAAACAAACAAAATAAACCTGACAAAAGAAACCTCTTATAGCCTTGACAACGTGGAAGGAAAACCAGCCTTGTCCGGACATGTATTCACAAAAACACTTACCGTATACATAAAATGTACAAATGTGCAAATTGATCATTTCCATGTTGTAGGTGCCGTGTGTTATTAATTAAAAGGTTTCAGTTAATGGTGGAATAATAAGTTAAAAAATTAATCGAATTCATTATTGGTATTGGGAATCTCTGGTAAACAATTTATAATTCATATTGTTGTTATTATACCTGAGAAACATTTAAAAATAGTGAATGTCACTTTAAGTAACAGGTCACTGTGTTTTTTTTATATATTTAGCCAGGAAGTGCCTTGTAGAGGTGGACAGAAACAGTTTTCTTTTGACCGTGTTGATATCGGATAAAAACCGTGTTGATATCGGATAAAAACCGTGGTGATATAGGATCAAAGCTGTGTTAGTGAGTGGATTGACACAGTGATAGTGGAAAACGTGTGCTTTTTCTTTCTTTATTTTATTTTGTTTTCGGAGAATAAACCTGTTTGTCAACTATATTGGAGGACACGCTTTTTTCTTTGTGGACAACACGCGTCAACTAAATGCTGCGGTGAAAAGTTGGAAAACCTACACATGTCACAGAGATTATAAAAATAATCAGGTAAGTACAGAGAGCTGTTACTATGAAGGAGTAATTGTGAACACATTTTTGCTTTCATTTTTGCCTGCATGTTCACCATTAAAGATCGCGTGTCTGTGCTCACTAATAAAGGTGTCAATGAAAAATGAGCGATGCAGCCTAAATGACTGAACGGAATGTTCCTTCCGGCAGTAACCTGGGATCTCACGTGTCCTGGGCAAAGTTTCTGCTGAACCTGTCTGTACTCATATTTACAGGTACAAAAACGCAACCTCTGTCATGTATGAAATATGGTTTAATAATATGAAATAAATGTTGGACGTTCCACTCCCACTCTGAAATAAATTAGTATGTTCACAGGTGGTTTGTCAAGGTTTGTTGTAATTTATTCACGTCCACCTTTTCAGTTGCAGTTGCTTTTCTCCTACAGCTTTTTTGATGGGGTCTTTGGGGGAATGTGCTGTAACTGCAACACACTTGACGTCAACAACATTTGGTAATATTTTCGTGTGTACTCATACACATCCTCAGAGAAAGGCTTTCTAAAGCAAATTTACACCGCTATACTGTTTTTTATTGTTGGTTGAAAACAACATCTGCCAGAACCCTGACGTAAAGACTAGATATATGGTGTTTGGAAGAAATCCTTTCTTGTCTTAATAATTAGGGTAACTCAAATCTGTGCAAGTGTGCAATTCAAGAGAAGTAAATGTAAAAGTACGTTTTGAAGAGGCCAGAGTAGGTCCCCAGGCTTGGACAAATGTGAGAATGATGCCTTTCAAAGAAATTACATGTCTATTTAGAAAGAGTAGGGGGACCCCATCCCACCAAGCCACCAAAAGAGGCCTCATCTTAATGTCTACTATCCTCCATTTAAGTCAGGAGAGGTAATAGCGCCAGTGAGATGTGAGTATGGCTGAAAACACCAAACAAAGCAAAGAACCGTGAACAAGATATTTGAAAATGGTGCAGCTATGCATGATGATAAGAGTTAATGAAGGATAAAAGTTATATAAGAGAGCTTTTTGTTAATGCTGGTTGCATACCCCTACATGTATACACACATCAGACATTCCTAAGTATGACATTTGCACACACCTAACTCCTGTCTACAACATTGTTGGTATTGAGAGGCACCGTCGATCTTTACTGACATTGACAATTGACCTTACTTTGACTCATATATTTACATTCTGTTTTTTTGACAGATGTGATGGATGATGATGTTTTTCCTTGTTGTGTGTGTGTTCACATCCTCACATCAGGTATTCACACATTAGACCAGGCAAGTTTGTAAATGTCAGTTCTCTGTCCTTGAAGCTTCCCATTGGATATAGAAATCCAATGTGACACCTTCTGAACAAATGAGTACTCCAAACATCATATGCCATATGCTTTTCTGTGCCGACTCTACCTGTATACTGTTAATCATAAATGAGTCACTGAACAATGTCTGAGACGGTCCTTCACAGTTGACTGGACAGAATATTTCCTGAAACTCTTGGAAAACAGTTAGAACATATAAACAAAAGTGGAGTTGACTGTTCCAGTCCATTACTCCTGTTATACATTACTCAGTACCATGAATACCAAAATCATGAACCATTCTTTTCCCTGCGTAAACACTGTGCCAACTCAAACCCGCGTGCCTCAAGGTTTGTGTATGTAAACTGTGAGTCACATTGCCCTTGATGCTTTAGATATGAACAGAGAGAGGGAAGTAAATATTAAATCTTGTGTTTAAAGAAGGTGAGAGATTGTTTACTTAAGGAGGTGGAAGTGATCGATTTAATGTTTAGAAAGACTGCCCTCAAGTGGTAAAATTACTTCATCACACCATAAATATCAGGACGGTCTTGGCTAAACTCAACCTTTACGTTTTTTTAACTTCACAAGTAATCAAACACAACTTTAATGATATAACGTTGAAAAAGATTTGATTAAATTGAACAAAATACAAGGTAGCATTTGAAAAAAAATTTCAACCTGAGAAATAAATATGTGAGGTAATTACACCCCACATTATTTTTCATCTAAGAGTTTTTCTTTTTCTAGAAAATCCTCCAACTACAGGCATGTTATTTACACAATTTCTCATGTTAAAGAATGCTGCTGAGTCAGTCCCAAATCCATTTTAATTGCAACCACCATGCCACTTTGTTTTTATGGGTATGGAGTGGTCTGAACATTAAATCATTCTCATCATTGGCGAGGCAGACAAACAACAGCCAGTTCTGGTGTCAGTCTGGTTGTGAGCTATCTCTGCAGGGCTTGAGCATGTGGTTTTGATGATGTTTCTGTAGAGCTGCTCTGGCTGTGTGAGGACGACTGATCGCTGACCTGTCCAGAAGTTTGGAGGTCTGAGGAGTGTGACGGTGTTTGTTGTCATACAGTACATTGGATAAGCCCATCTCACCACTGAAAGACAGGTTTTCATTCATTAGTACTGTATTATGTCAACAAGTCAACATTTTTTACTCCCCCAATTTAATTAGATGAAAAAAATAAATGTAATTACTACATTCTGTAATTTGAGTGTCACTATGGCAAAAAAAATGAATGACAGACTGCACATGTACACATTAATTTTGATGATGCCATACCATGGGTGCCTTAGCCTCTCAGGCAGGACACCGGGTTGTGGTGGATGAGGTACGTGTATGGTGTTTGGTGGCAGGTGGTGTGTAGCTTGAGTTAACAAGGCCACATTTGTCCTGGTCACATGTTGGAGCTTTTGGAGCGTCTGGTCTGTGTCTGCATCCATTGTACCTGTGTTGTGGGACCAATGTACTTTGCTTGAATCAGGTGAATGCTGTGAATCGGGCCGGCTTAATCGAAGCCTACGTGCACGAATCCCTTGAAGTTTCTGAACACCAGGAGTAGTTGTGGTGTTGAAAAGAGGAGAGGGTGACAGCGTAGTGTCCCGGCACAGAGACAGTTGCGCCATATCAGGGGATAAAGCTTCTCTGCGATGCAGATCTAAAAACAAAAAAACATTTCAAAAAAGTTTCAGGAGCTGTAATTAATGTCTGTTGTCTGCTGATTTACTTTTTGCTACATCTTCCATATTAACTTAAACTGTTACTGTGACCAGACAGTCATCAAGTATTGATTTTCCTCATGATCCCTGTTCTTTTATAAGCAACAGCTAGCAGTGGGTATTCACCTGGAGTAATAGACTGAAAGGAATCTGGTGACGCAGCATTGAGGCTGTTACCATGCTTCTCCTCTCCATGTTCTTCATCACTACTGTCATTTCTCATATCAACAAATCCTTCTTCTTCATTACCGTCTTCTGCCTCTTCTTCATCACTGTACTGAATAGCCAAGACCTGTGGTGATCTTTCTGTCTCTATGGCCTGGAGACGCCTGAAAAAAAAGCAGGACATTGTAGTATAATGTAAATGACCTGTCATGGCAAAATAGAGGTTAAAATTACCTTTTACATTATTGAGTGCCTAATTTATTTTAACAGAGAGAGAGAGCTGTATAGGTATCAAGTACCTGCTGTGCTGCTCCCTCCAGGCTCTAAGCTCAGCAAATACATCAATGCGTTCTCGAACATCAGGCTCTTCAAGGTCAAATGTGTGCTCTGGTATATGAATGGGAAGGTCACGGGGGATGAAAGTAGATTTGGTGGGTGCTGTCTATAAGAAAGAAGAGAGGAAGACTAAATATGAGGATGGTGGATTAAGTCTGGACACTTGACTCTGCTACACCTTTCACACATCTCCACCCTGTGTCCTCCCGCCAATGTGCCTGTCCTCTCTGGTTTCTGTCATGTGCAAATACTAAGCTCTTTCTGTCTGTACGGACATGATATTAAAGATATGACCTGCTGAGGCCAGACAGGCATAATGACCCTGTCAAATCCCATAAACCATGCTCTCTTTAGTGAACACTAAATGCTCTGCTGTCAGTGGGCAAGAAATGATGGATTGGTGTAGCATTATATAAAAAAGATGTGCTTTTTCAAAGACCAAAGTGTATTTTCACTGTGTAACACCTACCCTCAACTTCTCACGCCTTGCTCGAATAGCCTGGACTGGGTTTCCACAGAACAGGATCTTTCCTGCTCCTTCAAGATATATTCAACATATGTTTTTTCATTAAATCATCAAAGTCATTAATGACATATAACTGTCTAGCATTTCTGAGTAAAGACTGTTCCTGATAGTTTCTGTATCTACCAGGTGATGCTAAGCAACAGACATAAAAAACTAACCATGTGTAAGGATGCTTGTCTCTGCTTCCACTGCTGTGACATCTGAGTCTGCAGATCCTGGTCTGGATCTAGGAGGGGACAGTATTCCAGACCTTGTCGCTGACATTGGTCTAGGAGCAGTCTGGGGCCTGGACCCCACTGTCGAAAGTGGCCAGACACAGGAAAGGCTGGAAGCAGGGCGTCTGACTGAGCTGGGTCTGCTGGATAGACACACACTGTCTGTCGTCTCCTCTGCAGAGACGAGACAACAGAGAGCGGTACCATGAAATACACACGTCTAAAATTAACTGGTCTTTCTGAACTCACTCAAAACAACATATACATACGCACCATCTTCGATGGCATTCTGAGTGGAGTTGCAGTCTCTGATTGAGTTTCGGAGAATGGCCCATTCTTCTCCCATGGTGCCGCTGCTGCTCAGCCTGTCCTCCTCCACTCGTATATTGTCTAGGTAATGCAGCTGGGGGACCAATTCCCTCACTGCTGCGCGATATCTATAGTCTTCCATCTGGGTAGATGTGAAGAAGCATAGAAAAGAGGGACAGGATGAAGTGTAGAGGACAGAAAGATGTTTGAAGAAGCAATGAAAGGGGGACAAAAATAGAACAGAGGCAGGCTGAGACTTTCCTGTACGCATGGGCTGATCCATTGTTTTATGCAGAGCTAATTATTTTTGTTTAATGGTGTGTTGTCTTTTGCACTAAAAGCCATGAATACATTATGTAACAGCGTTTTTAGAATTGCTTATGACATGAAATCATGAATATTCTCCTGTTGTGGCCATGCACTGATTCCAGATTATGTGCTAGTTAAAATCATAATGAGTAATAAACAGACTTCCTATCTGTGTTTAATATCAACCAGTCCACTTGCTGATGAGCTTGCTATTTCATTTAGCTTCAAAAATTAAATTACTGTACTTCTATTCTAAATCATATTCCAATTTAGCAATAGCATTTTGTAATTTATCAATTCTGAATAATGCCTAACGAAATACTTAGGGATATAAATATAGGGATATAGATATATATATAAAACATTAAGTCCCACATACATACAAAATACAATACTATCTTTTTGAACATTATTATTGTTATTGTGAAACCTAACTTATTAACACTGAGTAGAGCTAGATAAAGCTATGCAAGTCCACAACTGGCACTGTAGTGAGGTCTGGTCTGAGAAAGATAGAGAAAAAAAAGTGAGGAAGCGAGAGAAAGAGAGAGAGAGAAAGCAGTGACTGTCCAGTAAATCATGGAGTGACTGGGCAATCAAATTAGAGAGTGGTGCTTGTGCCTTTCTCCAAACTACGCAGACGCCGTGAATGTAAAAGAGGGAGAAAGGCTGGCAAGGAGGAAACGAAAGAGAAAAGACGAGACAAATAATGGCTGAGTAAGAGGAAGTTAGCAGATATATGTGTGCCTGTGCATGTATGACGGAAAAAGAAAAAGCAAGAGGAGTGGCAAGAGATCAAATCCCAAGATCCCCTCAGTCACTACAAAGCACGGGCCTAATGCATATTCAGCTCAGCTTCGCACTTCATTGCCCTACTTTCCTAATTAATGCTTGCTGGTGGGTGTAAATAAACACATTCACATTGGCCCAAAAAAATAAAAGCGCCCTGTGTCTCCAATCCATGAAAGGTGGAAATGCAGCAAACCCCTTATGTCACAGAACCAGTCTATAGTGAGCAGATCGAGTACTGAAAACTGGTTTGAAATTAAAAATGTCACAGACAGTTTTCAAAGAGAGATAATATGTAACAGAGTGTAAAAATAAACATATAAACATGAACAATTCTGTGTCGTGAAGTCCCCACAGCAGCATGTGAGTTACATGCTCCCTGTGGCTGCCTCATGTGTTGAAGACCCAGATACAGAGCAGTGAGATCATTCAGACAACTAGACCAGTGATACTACATTAGAACCGCAAGTTGCATTTGCAAGTCAGCTTTCACAACACCAACTGAATACAGCATCTCCTTTTCAGCAACTACGCCCAGCTCCTTGCTCAAGCCTTTTTTTTCCAATCCCTAACCTCTCTTTATTTTGTTCTCTTTTGCCAGATTGCTGTGACTATGACTACTAATCATAGCTTGACAGGAACAGACTTTAAAGAGAGATATTTTTGTATGCTGGTAACAAACGTTTATTCTCTAGTTTTATAATATAAAAAATAACATTAGCACAATATTATCCTACCCGTGGGGCAGTGGGGGTTGGGCGCACACACACGGGATTTCCCTCCAGGGTAAGTGTCTGGAGTTGGCCACATAACCCCAGGTACTGGACCTGGACTAAGTCATCCACATCATTCCCTTCCAGATCTAAGACCTGCAGGTTCTCCAGCATGCCAACCTGACTCAGGTCTGATACATTGTTATAGGCCACGTACAACTCCTGAAAAGAAAATGAAACACAGGCAGCATCACTAAATTAACAGACATTAAATGCATTATACACACACAGAGTCACTATCAGACATGTAGTCAGTTATCTAAAAGAGCATTAGATATGATATCTTCCTATCTAACAGTGACTGGGACTGAAATGACCACTGGTAATGTTATTGTAGATCTTATGGGCACAAACTATTTCAAAAATCAATATAAAACATTTGTTGAAGAAGGCCTTGATCTTTTAAATCAATGCACACTTTTAAATCCTTTAAAAGTAAAGTGGTTCTGTCCATTATGTCTACCTTAAGAGAAGAGAACGTAGAAATCCCTTCTAGGTCTTGTAGGCAGCAGCGAGACATCCAGAGCACCTGCAGGTGGAAAAGGGTGGTTCCCAGATCTCTAAGGACAACAAAATTGTGCAAACTTGATTTAGGGGCAAGAGAAGAGCAGGCAGTGCCATGCCTCTCTGTTGTACTCACTTATCCCTATCTTAGGAAACAATTCTCCACCTGTCTTCTTATAAGTAAAAGTAACAGTGTTTATCATGCTGGAAGGTAATTGTTTTTGATTATACCATTATGGCTGAGGACAATCTGGGAGAAACTGTGCACATTTCTTGTTTTTTTTTTCCCTGGATGAATCTGAAACCTGATATTCCACAACCCCTCCGTGCCCCTTAATGAGACAGATGGTTGAACCTGTTCTCCATGTGTATCTATCACTACATGAACACCACCATCCGTTGGAGTGAGGTTTACAAGCTTGAACATGCACCTGCCATACACAAACATTTTCCTTGTTGGAAAATACCTGGTATCACACTTTATCTTGATTGAACTTTTTGCTGAAAGCACCATCATTTTATGTCTTAGAAGACCTTGTAGGAGATATATGTGACGGGTGTAAAGAATAATTGTAACCCCCTGAGAGTCCATCTTGACTTGTGGTCAAATTACAAAATTCTTTTCGAATAGATTAGTGCTTGTTGTCTTATGAAATAAACATGAAGTAGGTCATGTTGTGACAGGAAGCATACATCTGTTGCAAAGTGCAAAAGTCGGTTTTATCAAACATCTCCTCTCAGCTATGGTTTCGGGATTTGCAACTTCTTAAGACTCAGTAATATTCCATGGGGTCATATCGACATGAGTAGTATCTTCTTAAGAAGAGATTGCCTTTAAAGACCACACATTAGAAAGATAATATAGAATGTTATACACCATTATACATACCTTACTGAGATAATCATGCTGTTGTTCAATTTCAGATGCACCAGCTTTGGCAGGAGGGCTCCTAGAAGATTGTCAGATTAACCAAAACATCTCTTTCTTTTTACAACAAAGTGGGTTAATTGTCTGCTTTCGTTTTTAAACCAGCCACCTGGCTAAATTCCAAATGCACTTCATCATAGTTCCAACCTACATTAGCTAAAAGGAAGAGCATTTATGTTGGCAGGCAAGGCATGACTCACATGTACAGACAATATTATGCCATGCCTGCATGTCTTGTGTAATCTAGGATTTTCTGAGGACAATGAGCATACGAAAGATGTGCTTCCACTGTGATTACTTAATTCTTGCACTAAGGTTGACACACCTGACAGGAAATCTTCCGTTTGCATATAGTATACATTATAGCAAATGTTTTACTTGCCTTTTATCTAGTTCTGCTTATTGGCTGCCATTTAAAATCACGATGATACACAGACTTCAAAATTAAAGGACTGTGTGAAAGTGTGAGGAAAGTGTGTGGCCCTGTTTACATAATGGAAATTGGACATAAACTATAACAAATATAGTTTATGTTTATTTATAACAAACAGTGAGCTGCAATAAATCATCTTACCTAAGTTACCCAAAGTGTTTTCCTGTGTGTTTATGCAGATTTCCAGTGAGGTCATGTGAGAGAGGTCCCAGGTTCCACATAAAGATCCCTGTGAGGAACATACATTAAAAGAACAACATCCAACCTCTGAATTACAACCTTCACTTACTTTTATTATTCAGTGTTTGCCTTGGAAATGAGAATTTGACATTGATGTAGCAAATTATGTAACACCTGAGGCTTCCATAACAAACAGGATAATACAATAATAAAGGCATGGAATACACTACTGTGAACTTACCAACTTCCCTGGGGAAAGGCAAAGCCCTAGTGTTGTCTCTGAGTCCTCACAGGGTTTTGTAGCAGGAGTTGGGTTGATATGACCTGATCCACTCAGCTCGGTCACCAGGACCCGTGCTGAACCGGGCCGGACCTTCTGGGCCACAGGCCTATGACAACAACTCATCTTTCACGGTTACCTGAAATGACCATTATGAGAAAGACTAAACACTACGCCCAAATGTCTTTCTGATGAAAATAAAATAGGGAGCAGGAATCCATCAATATCTGTTTAGCTCGCATTCAATTAGCAAAAAAAGAAACGGCTAGCGGCTATGCACAAACAAAGCGAGAATTAGCTTCCAAGTTTGAGCCAACTCTATTGAAATGTACGGACACTGAACTATTACATAGCAGTTTTGCACTGAATAAAATTACCTGTGACAGACAATCGCAGTCTACAGACAGAGCCTAAACATCTTACTGGCTGAAAGCACTTTGCTCACAACGAAAAGTTTTGCTTGACAACCACACACCACTTCCTGGATACCATCCCAGAGACCCGTGGCCCCCTGGGAACTGTAGTACATGTGAAACAAGTAGCAACTGAAACTCATTTTGCACAACCCCTTGACAATAATAGAGGTAATAGTCCCCATACAATGCTAATGTTTATTGACGTTTAATTTGTAAACACCTGTTCCGTTACCATCACCTTAACTCACTCACAGAGGTCTGGTGCTGCTTTCAAAAGCCCGTTGTAAACTTTGGATTTTTTTTTTAATTCGCGTGGTTATGAATACTGTATAAGAATTTTAGCCAATCAATAAAAAGAGCATTTTCAACCATTTTCTTGTCACCTTTTATCAAAAAAATACAAAAGCAAAGATTTAAGGACGCACCACAACAACACAGCAGTTATGTAATATAATGTAAACCGACGGGGGAAAAAATGTAAATTATCTATAACACTCACTTTTGACTATTACAGCCTCCCCAATTGTTTCCTGCAATGGAAGACAGGTGCCTTGTCCTGATATCGTATAGTAATTATGAAGTGAAGATAGAGAGACAGCAACTAGAACAACAACGACACTAGATTTAGTAGTTAACATATTTGGGGAAGGGGTTTACCGCTGAGTTGCCATATTTCCGACGGCTTGTGAATGCAGCAGTAACATGCATGGTAACCGGGGCGGGTCTATGTTAGAGAAAGCTGGGCGTGGGCACCACACTCCTCATCCCCTCTCCCCTCTCTCTCGCCGTGGAAGCACATTGTCCAACGCGGGCTCGTTCCCCCCCACAGCCAATGAATGCTTTGGTGCATTTTACCGACTGAAAATTAAACACTCTCCGGGACTGAAGACGGTGCAGATAGCAGGAGGCGGTGGCCGCTAGTCCAGGACCCGTTTTATTTTCCTTCCGAATACAACTGAGGGGGAAAAGGAGTTGAAAGATTTTTTTCCTTCTTCCCCGGTGGACGAAACGTCGCTCTCTTGTCCCTAATTAGACCCCTGCCTGTTGTAAGTATGCAGTGCACATTCCTGTGTCCCAAACATGTCCGCTTTGACTGTATTTATTAAGCAGTAAGCCCTGTGTATAAAACGCCTTTGCTGGTTTTTGGACATCAACCGTGGCTACTGTTGAAACACGTTAGCTAGCTAACATGACATTTGGAATTGTTTATCTGTTGACCTCACGCTTGCGCGTATTAAACCCTGGACGCGTGTATGAGAAATCGCAGGGTTACACCTCTTTTTTTAATTTAAATGAATAACTGTCTGTTTCCATTGTCAGCCTGTCTTGAGTTTCGGTGTTGAAACTTGGTCGTAGAGAGGAATCTCACCAAGACCGAGTGTCATTTTGAAAAAGAAACCGGACGCACGTAAACGAACATAGCTCTAGTATTGAAATGACTTTGCTTGTCCTGCGTTTTTTTTTTTTTTGGTCCAACCTAAAGAGTCGAGTAAGAGGTTGCTGCTGCTGGCGACAGCGGCCACACAGGCGAGCAGGGTGACGCCCCGGCATACTGAGTGAAACCCAGCGTAACACTGCGGAAGTTAGATTCCATTGCGGTGCATTTATAAAGCTGACATTGAAATAGTTGCTGGTCTGGATGGTGTTCAAGCGAGTTGGACAAGACGACACTTGGTGTCTGAATGGCCAACATCACTCACAGGGTCATAGCGGCTGCTGCTGATGAGAAACAATTAACTCATCCCAACATGACACCAGTCTTTGTCAGAATCGATCGTATCGTCATCGAAAGCAAAGCAGATGTGTGTGTGTGTGTTTTTTTTAATTCGGCAGATGAGTGTAACTGAAGGCTTGTCCCATCTTATCTATGAACGCATCACTTTGGCTGGTTGAAGCATCTTAATGTGAATTAACATACCACCCGTTTAGTTTTCTTCTTCGTGAACATATGAATTAGAGTACACTAGCATCCATCAAGGGAGGGGGCAAGTGTTTGTCGTTTGAATATGACGTCAGCGCCTGTAGTTCCGAGTCAAGGCATGTAGTGAGGCAGCTGGAAAACAGCTGGAGATAGTCCATCTAGCCATAGAGGTTTGATGTTAATCTGTTGTCCCTTTCTCCGAACAGCTTGGGTCTCTGTATTCGTTTAAATTAAAGTTGGGGGTCTGGAAAGCTTATAAGGATCTTCTACAGATTGACTTTAAGTTTTGTTTGCATGACGCACAACAGGATTTGTGTGGTGCTCGGTGCTTTTATGTGCACTAAAATGCTAATTCAAACAACAGTAATACAATATTAACTAATTCCTTTGACTCCAAAAAAAGAGAATCACTCGTAAATTTTAGGTTGTTTGGTACCAGATGATATGCCTCATGGCTCCTCTGACTGGCAGGCCTTTGTGTGGAGGTCAGCTGGCCTTTTCATCTGATGCTGCCTGCACCGTCTCACCCAGCCCAGCACGCTAAAAGGATGACCCGGTCAGGGAAAGGTCACTTGGACTCCAGTGCCTTTTTAAAGAGCAGCTTGTTGACGAGTGCACACTCTGATATCCACTTTTCTTTAAAAACTATGGTTCTCCTCGAGCAAAATTATGGTAGGAGTGTATATGTGTCTGGTTATTGAATAGATAGTCCTGCTTGAAATGTGTTAACATCAAACTATCAGATTCATCACACAGACATTATTATCATTATCATGTCTCTTATATGTTTCATTGGCCTCGCAGAGCAGAAGAGTGATTCCTCAGCTGCTCATCAACACTTATGCTTTAGGAGGATGATGTCATTGGTGAGCCGTGGGAGGGTGTGGTGGGCTATCAGGGCTCCAAGATAGGTCTTGGAGTCTCAGTATTCGTCTGTGATACCTCCCTGGAGAGGGTCTCCTTACCATCATGGCTCCATTATAAATCTATTATCTCTGCAGTGGGCATGTGGGTCTGCGAATATAGATCCTTTAACCAATTAAGCACTTTAATGGAAAGCTGAATACATGCAATGCAAGTAGATGTTCATTCATGCGCCCCGAGTTTTAGATCACGTATGAAGTGAAGGAGTTGTTTTCCAGGTTACAAGAAATCATAGAAAAAGTCAAAAGATGTGTACTGACCTTTCCTTTATTGATTTCATTATTTATTTTTTAGTTTCCAAGTCGACTCCTCCCTCTTGCGGTCTGCTGTGCCCTTGGCATATAGTAAGAGTAGCTCGTTCACCCTCAGCCACTCTGTTCCCATCACCCCTCTCACAGCTCTGTGCCTGCACCCTCCGTATGCTGTCATGTAAGATTATCCTCTTGGTCCAGGCGGGGTTCTAGGGTTTCAAAACGAACTGTTAATTTCCCAGGCTGGATGTGGCCCGCTATAAATAACTCTAAACACAGACAAACTTTGGCGTTTTCTGTGATCAAGATGGGAGCAGCCATGCAAAGATTTTGGCCACAAACCTGCAGATAAGTCTACAGCTATAACCTGTCTCAGGATCTCACATACAGACGGTGGTAGAGGGAAGCTATCTCTGTTTTACTTTTAACACTTTTCCATAGGAATATTACTTTTGTCATTTATATGATTTGAAAACAGAAATAGAACATAATGTGACATTCTTGTGGTTGTGTGCATGTTTAACAGGTGTTATTGTTATTGTGTGCGTGTGTGAGCACATGTGCAATATGGCCAACTGTTACATCTCTGGAACAGTTAGAGACTGCACCGGTTATCAGTTATTACACAAAAAGCAAGAGGTGTAGTGGGCTGCTGTACTGCTACAGGGGCAAGATGATGTTTAACTGAGAGAAAAATATATTCAAAAATGTACCATGATTGGTCCTTTGATGGAATATTCAAAATGATTGATGTGCACCGATGGTTGTGATTTGCAGCAGCTGTATCCACATCCCTCTTCTTTATCTGCACAGGGACCAGCTCAGTATGAGCCACTGCTGACAACATGTGGATCAGAGAAAATAATCAAATCGCTATCAATGATTTTTCAAAATTAATCTCCATATGTATGTGTGTATTATGAATTAGCTGCTGTCATGGCCTAGTTTGAGAGTACATGGCACAGTTGTCCTTCCTTCAGGCGCTTGGTAGTGGGGAAGGGTATTGAATTTGCATTTTGGGCTGTTAATTCAAATCTTGCAATTAAGTGTTCTTTATTGCCACAAAAGCTCACATACACTGTAAAAAAAGCTCTGTTTTGGGAAGAGTTAATTAACAAGTATATTATATATTAATATGACAGAGCTGGTACTATCAGAAAATAATGTTTGGGAAGTGAATAAGGGCAACTGACTAAGGGTAAGCTTAGGCAAAAGTTGTTGTGTTATCTTATAATGTGAATCTTGGCAAAATGCTAAAGAAGAGGAACATTGGAGAGATGAAGCTACGCTGCTGATAAATCTGTGTCATCCTTCCATTTGGTCAGCACCTGACATTGTCTACCAGACTGGATGGGACCTCATGTAGCCCATGCTCACGTTAAAACATCACTTGATTAAATGAGCCAACATCTTTTACAGTAAATTATTTTTTGATTTAAAAATGAAAAAACACCGAACACCAAAAAAGATTTAGGTGTGTAGCTCAGATGTATAACTTTGCTGACGAATAACTAAATTTGATTTTTTTTTTAAAGGCTGATATTAATTCTTAAGTTTTAATATTGTTTCCATGGCGTTTCGGTGAATTCTTCCAACATACTAAACTAAAGCTGTTCCTGATGAGCCCAGATTTTATGTTACCTTGCCTTGAGCCTGTAGCCTTCATTGGCTGCAGCATCTGTCGGCTCTGCACAAGTCTCCTCTTTAGGCGCAGCTGCTGTTTATTTGGTTAAAGCACATTTGAGCAGCAAGGCAGGCCCTGTTGCTCCGTCACGGTCTCTGTACTCCAGCCAGGGAAAGCCACACTGCACCAGGTTGATTTATTTACACTGTTGGAACAAGTGGCAAAATGATAAGGCACAGGAGCGACATGGCTAGGATAATTTATTCCGCGTAGAGCTTGAACATTCTGACAGTGAATGTCGGTGAAACTGTTCATCAGAGTGGTGTGTTTTATTTAACGTGACCAGTGGCATAGAGGATCCAGGGATGTGTTGCTGGCACACGCGTGTGTGTGTGTCTGCGTGATTGAATGAGGGCAAGTCTGCTTCTCTGTCAATCATTAACATCAGTGAGCAAGTCTTGGACTTGGCTAATCTTAGTCTCTGTCCCAGAACAGTTGTACAAAATTTAGACACATTTAAAAAAGGGGGAGGATTTTTTTTTTACAGAGGTGCATACAAATTCTATCAACATGACACCACACCCAGTGACAAATTTATGACTGTTATTACTCTCTGATCCCTGAGTTAAATTTTTTGACTTTCCAGGGGTGTGTTTAAAGACACCTAGTCCTCCTCTAACGCCAGTGTGTGCTAAACAGGGAGGTAAAGCACAAGAGAGACTGAGACTGTGAGCGTGCTCTGTGTCGGGCCACCAGAAACTCTGACATTCACTGCTCCTGAATGAACGAGGAGAGTGCATTTTATGTTACAGAAGCGTGTAGGAAAGCATATGGGAACTGCAGCGCTCATGAAATCCTGACAGATTGATTACACGCTGCAGCAGGTGGCGCAGGTTGGTAATTTTCTTTTTCAGCTCACTTCAGGAATATTCAGCAGAGTGAGACGGTGTCAGTGAACAGGTTGAGAAGTTTAACTCCTTGTGACCTTTTCTTTTTAACACTATCACCTACTCTGCCAGAACCATAAGACATCAGAAATGATGCTTTTGAGGAATTTAGGCTACACTGGGTGTAAGGGTAGGTGTGATTTCAATAACAGTATTTGCCAGAACATCATATGTGTTAGTTCTTGTCACTGCATAGAAATTCAAATATAATAATATAAGAAAACATGGAGATAATTTTGTACGCACACTACGTGAATTTCCAGTGATTTTTGATGACATTAGGGCTAAGTAATCAACTGAAAATATTGTTAAAGTCATATTATGGCCAAGTGCCATATTCAAATTGCAAGAGTGGCACTTATGTTCCCACTAAAATTGTGACTCACATAGCAGTATCTGTGGAAATAATAAAAACTTGATTTTTGTTTTGCACTTGCAACCCAAGACAACGTCACTGAGACGACAGCTCCATGTTGCCTACATGCCTGTAACATGTAACAACAGCAGGGTCCTGCGGTTGCTATGGGCCTCCAGCTGACTTTACCTGCTATTGGTTTAGTCACACTCGCCCTGGCTTGTGTTTGATTCAGTCTTGCAAAATCCTTATGAACCTTCTGTTCCTAGGGTTGACACATCAGGACATTTAAATGTTGTGGGGTTTTTTGGGTCAATTTGTAGTAAGTTGATTCACACTTTGACACTGTATGTAACGGTAACACCCATATGACTATTCTGTCTACCAGTTGACACAGCATGCCTGGAATTTCAGCGGCCAGTAGTAGTGGTGGGGTTGTGGAGTGGGAACTGTGTAACTGCATTGTCTGATTTAAAATCTTTAAAAATTTAATAGAACTTTGCATTGCCTTTTAGGTCATAATACTAATGTACATTTACCTGTCAGTCTAGGAACTGTTTTCTGAATAGTTTCTGCTCTCAAACACTCTAGGTTTACATATTCTTGTTAAGTGGTGTTTGAAAGTTTTCGCCCTCAGAAAATGGACATCACTTATGTTTTCTCGGGGGACTAACATGTTTCTTTAATAACGTGCCTTGATTTATAGGTTTTGACTAGACCTATTAAGCGAGTTCAGTGGATCCACTGGGGGAACTGAAGCCACACCAGATATCATAACATTTTCTTTTAGGCCTCTTGTGCTGTTGCTATGAATCGATCCCAATGGAATAACCAACGCAAACCAAGTACAGTACATGGCAATAGTGCAGTTTATTTAGAAAGGGAGAATTGATTTAGGTCACTTCTAAAAGTGGCACTGGTGGAGGTACTTTTGTACTGGTGGTGGTACTTTGTCGTTTTTTTATTTTTAATATTTTTGTCTATTGTACTTTATGGAATTGCTATTTATGCTGTGTGTTTAATTGTTTTTAATGGGATAGTTTTGGCTCACCTTGGGTTCAAAAGAGGTTTGAGCGATGTGAAGCCTGAGTGATGAGGCTCAGTCTGCCACTGTCATGCTTCACCTTTCTCTCACTGCCTCTCTTTTTTCCCTCATACACACACTCCCTGCTGTTAACACAGAGCTGGAGAGGATTGGAACATCGAGTACCTTCAGCACATTTTTCACATTCCCCTTTGAGGGTCTCAACCTTAGCTCCCACCACACACACACACACACAACAACAACATTAATACACAAACCACTAATGTTTCTCACCACCGAGTGGTAATGTGTGTTTTGTCTGTTCCACTGGCTATGAACTGCACTACGGATGTAGTAGAGAATCTCTTGTCAGATCTGTGTATCTTTACATCAGTGCTGTTTTTTTTTTTTTTGCCTGTGTGCTCATGGTACCTTTCTCTGTTCCCTCTCTTCTCTCCCACAGTGGTGTGTGTGTGTGTGTGTGGCGAACAGCAGCGGCAAAGATGACAGAGTATAAGCTGGTGGTGGTGGGAGCTGGAGGCGTGGGCAAGAGTGCACTCACAATTCAGCTCATCCAGAACCACTTTGTAGATGAATATGACCCCACCATAGAGGTAGGCCTCTTTCCTGAATGTTTGACATATTGTTCTAGTGGAAGGCTACAAAGGTGGAGCATACACGTTTTCACTTGCTCCACCTTTGATCCTTCACTCTTTTGCTTTTGTAATTTTTACAAGACACAAAAAAGACTGTGCAAAGAGAAGAGTGAGGGGACTGATTTCTCCTCTCTCCTGCTCTTCCACTGTCTCCACTCTCTCGCTCTATTTCTCACCACGCCTGCCTATGGCCAGACAATGTCCTTTTTGTGTATTTGCATTCCTGGCCCCTATACTCTACCAAACAAAAGGACAACACTCCATGTTTTTGTGACTACGTCTTGGAAAGCTAAACATTGGCTCCGATCTCCTTATGTCTGTTTGACCTGGACGTGGACATGGAATCAATAATAGATATTACCTAATACATTGTCAACTAATATATTTTGATGCATCTTCTCGTTAAGTACTGAATGACCAAGGTGAAGGATGCAACAGCCTCAGTATCTGATTATGCTATAGATTATTCATTTACATCATTTCACAGATGTCTTGACCACCTCTCTGAGCGTTGGTGTCTTTTTTTCCTGCAGGACTCATACAGGAAACAAGTTGTGATTGACGGGGAGACCTGTCTGCTGGACATCCTGGACACTGCAGGTCAGGAGGAGTACAGCGCCATGAGGGACCAGTACATGAGGACAGGGGAGGGTTTCCTTTGTGTCTTTGCCATCAACAACACCAAGTCCTTTGAGGACATTCACCAGTACAGGTGTGTATGCTTTAAAGGCCAATGGAGAGCAGAGGACATCATATGTCATGATTTCGATATTGAGCATGATGCGACTGACCTATTGTTGCAGATGCAAACATGTGTCATTCAGGATGGAGCTGGGACACAAAATCCCTTATGCTCTGTTAGTTCCCTTTTGTGGTTCAGTACAGTGCAGTGTGTGTGTGTGTGTGTGTGTGTGTTACAGGGACTCCCATGTGGTCTGGGGGGAGAGGGGTGTGTATATGTGTGTGTGCCAGCTCTCTGCAGTAGTGGGTTGATGTCATGCTGTAGCATTTAACACAGCTTAGCCCCCAACTGAAGGATTAGAGAACGATGTCAATGAAATCGATACTGACTCAATTACAGCATCGGGGAGAGGTTGCTCTCCCAAGGAGGGAGCTGTGTGTTAGATGGAGATGATAGTGCATTCTCTATCTTTGCCATACTGTGTCTCATCACATCAGACACCTGCTTGCCAGTCTTGCACAAGTCAAGTAAAAGGCTGCATATTTGCTTTGCTATTGCTCCACTGATTTGCAGCTTTTTTTTTGTTTTCTCATACACCTTTGAATGTCTTGTTGCCATTGCAGTCCAGAATTTATTTTGTATCACTGTCAGCATATTATGGCATGGACATGCATGGATCATTGGCCTGGTGGCCTGGTTAGAGCTCTTGGCTTATTTAAACATCTGTCATTGATGTCTGTCAACATCTGTCAGAGACAATTTCTCAAAACTTGTCTATTTGGTGTACATTGACACTATATGGCACCTGCTGAAGACACAACAGTGTGTTTGTAAAGACCATTGTCCGAGTTGACTGCAGACAGGCTGGGCTGGCTGTCGTGGATGTATCCTGCTGTACTTTGACTGAGGGAGGAGGGCTTAGATGATTGATCTGACCCACTCCTCTCACTCAGTTCCCCCTAGCTGCATGGCATTTGGCACTGGCTGCTGTAATGATGAGGTAATGCTGTTTGCAGCCTGCCTGTTGTCCATCCCTCCCCCTTCCTCCCCTCCTCTCCACCTCCCTCCTTCAGCAGTGCAGCACAGCCCAGCTTCAGTGGGGCTCGTTTCTTCCTCAGGGTCCTAGAGCTCCCTGGGTGGTTAACGCTCCACTGGTGGAGCTGTTCTTGTTTATGAAACTGGGATAATTTGAAACTTAAAAAAGATGTCACTCTGACTGTATACAGTGCTGAAAGGGGTCAAGGAAATGGCATAAGTTTGTGACAGCTATTGTAATTTTCTTGTTTTTGCAATTCACAGAGAACAGATTAAACGTGTAAAGGACTCAGATGACGTACCCATGGTGCTTGTAGGAAACAAATGTGATCTCCCAGCGCGCACAGTGGACACAAGGCAAGCCCAGGAACTCGCCCGCTCCTACGGCATCCCTTACATTGAGACCTCTGCAAAGACACGGCAGGTAGGTGGTGAACAAGAGACTCACAACTCCATACTTTCATCTATGACAATGGAAGTAACCTACTCTCTCTATAATTTTATCAACTGAAAATCATCCATTATATCTTAATTTTTCCCACCAACCCTCTAAGGTCATAAAACTTTTAACCCTCTCAAATGCTGTGCCACAGTATTTGTTTTTTTTTTGCAAATTACAAATGTTTTAGTATAGACTTTGTAATTCATGTTTTCATAATTTTGTCACCGTGCATAGGAAGAGCAGGGGAGAGTTCTGTGGTATAATGTGATTTGTGCTGCTGGGAACATTTTATTATGCTGCAGGCAATGACTCATAGCCAGGTTACCTTGGCTTGAAACCAGAGCTACAGTATTTGAAAGGCATCATAAGGAAAAGTCACCGCACATCTCCCACTGTCTCTGACTCACTCACACTTAATGTAGGTACATACAGACTCACATTCATCACTGAACATTCAGTCAAATTGCGGCAAATGCAAAGAGTTAAGATAAAACTTCAATTTTAGTCACTCCGATTTCTCGACAATGAATGATCAGGGTTGCTGTGGCAAAAAAAACAAAAACAATGATTAGTGTTCTTCACTTATAATTGACGGTCTGGATTTGGCTGTAACGTTTGTTTATGTTCACAGGGAGTAGAGGACGCATTCTACACACTAGTAAGAGAGATCAGACAGCATAAACTGAGGAAGCTGAACCCACCAGATGAGAGTGGGCAAGACTGTATGAGCTGTCGCTGTGTGGTATCCTGATGCAGGTGAGACACTTCTCCTAAATGTATTTTTCTTCTTTCACAACGACACAATTATATGCAAAGTCTCAAAAATTGTCTGTAATGCTGGAGCTTCTTCAGTTTTTCTTTCATTGTTCTTTTTCAAATTTAAATAGTTACATAGTTAATTGATCTACAAGCACATCTCAGAAACAACTAACAACTAGTGTCTGTGAACTAATATCGGTCCACTTCTTGATTCCGCAGCTGATGACGATAAATGCTACAGCACATAATGGCAGCATGGACTTAAAGACAGGAAGATAAACCACCTGAATGATGAAATCTAAACTTGTTCAAAAAGAGGATGATTAAAGCAGGCGCTCTCAAGGAAACCATCAGAGCTGACTGAACCATGGACCTTAATGGAAAAGAGGATTTTGGATAGTTGCCTCTGTGGCTAGCGGACTTAGCCTGGTCTAAACACTTTTTTGGTCCAGACATCAATCTGTCTGCAACACCACTGATAACTCTTTGTCAACTCCAGTGTGGTCTTGCTGGGTCTCCTCAAGTTTTCTGCTAACTTATTGTTTTCAGTCTCAACACTGGTCTTAAAGGAGGTGTCATCAGCCACCGTTCCACAATGAAAGCCTAATTCCACTGCCCTTGCTTGACCACTGGAAGGACTGAGTGACAAATGTAAAGGACTGGAATGGACAATGAGTTACACCAACAACGCTTACATAAATATATAAACCTCTATCCCACTGCGTCTGCCCTTTTCCCCATTGATTAGCATCATTATACTGAATTTAGGGGTCGAGGCTGACATGAGAATGACTGTTTTTGTTGATGATAAACAATTAGCTTAGCTGTCAAAGTCTTGTTTTTGATATTGACTTTTTTCAGATTAAAGAATTTGCAAGTCACTGAGCACTATGTGAGCAAAGGTGTTCATTTCTGATGGCACCTTATTTTAAATTTTTCTTGACCTGCCTGATGTAGTTAGAAAATATCTCGAAAGGAGAAAAAGAAGATAGTTGAATTTCAGAGTTCAGCTGCCCTGTCTCCTGACAGATGTGCCTCTAAGATTTGTTTATGTGGAATAATGATGACAATAATAATAGTAATGGCTACTGTACGTAGGTTTTGGTGCAATAGGACTCTTTACTGCCCAGTTTACACAAAGTATTCGGAATAAAACACCTATTGTGACTACTTATTTTCCTGTGTTACATTGGTTGATGGAGAATATGTTTATTGCATGAAAATGTAGTTGTGATTTTTACAATTGCTAAAGCTGAAAAGGTTTCCTGGTTATGTTTAGAATAGAAGGAAAGTCACCGACACCTGTACACCTGTAAAATGGCGACCAGTTGATGTTTTTTTTCTGCTTTCATTTCAGGACCTGCAGATTGTGTGTACCTTTTATTTAAGACATGGTAATAACAGTAATATTTGGATTTCGAGGATCACTCCTTGTAGTTAATAAGGCTCAGGAATCATAGTCTGGAAAGGTCTCCTTATTCCTGATACAGCCCTGGGAAACCAGGGATGAAAGATGTCAACTACATAGCTTTGCAGAGTTTAAAACACAAATCCTGCCTCAGAGTTGAAATTACTTTTTCCCCATACACCATGCTATCCTCAAACTACTACTCCTCTCTGCCACCTCACCTCTTCAGCAGAACAGGAACAGGTCAGGTCCTTAACATGTCAAAACCATATATACTTTAAATGTGGGAATGTTGTGTGTAATTGCTGCATATTGGGTTATCAAAGTGCATTGTGTTTGTGTCCTAACACTGACGAGCTTGTGCTGTCCACAACTGCATTCATTTGCTGCCTAAATGAAAAAGACTGCTCTGTGTTTACTTGGCCTAATGTTTTCTGGTTTGTACCTCATGTAAGCAGCAGGATGTACCAGCTGTGTTCTGTCTTGCTGCATTGTTTTGTTTATGTTTGATTGTGTGCAACAAAAAATATATAGAGAGATATGTCGGGTGTAGACATGTGCTGTACAGACGTTGAAAGATGGGACGAGCCTCCTTAAATACACTACACTGATTTTTGTTTTGTTTACCTTTTTAAAAAGGGGAGGCGGGGGGGGGTCTCTGTAAATCTTGTGAACGTGATTCTGTTTAACACAACTTAAAAGCAAAACAAATTAAAGAGAAATATTAAGACAAGACCCAGTAGAAGCCAAGTTGTCTTGCTGAGATATTATGAACTGTCACTGTTTTGACAGTGGAACATGTTGTTGATATTTTTACTCATAATCCAAATTAAACTTAAACAGTGTAGAGAAATAGTGAAGCGGGTTTTCAAGCTATATCAGATCTCTCTCCATGTCAAATGTTACTTTCCAATCATTTCAACAGAGAGGGTTTTTATTTTTTATTGATTTTGTACAGTGAGTGTTTTTTCCACTTATAACATGGTTTAAAATATGATCAGTCTTGTTACTGTGAGGATGATAGTGGTCAAGTTCTTTTGAGATTTCTCTGCGTAGAGGACGGATATTAACTGTGAACATGCTCTCAGTTTTTAGATATGGTTTGAACAAAAGCATTTCACCCATTGTACTTCTAACGGAAAAGGAAATTGTAACTTGTAATTACAGTCCTAATAGTATGCTTGTCCTCTCCCTGTCAATCTTTCAAATTTTATTCATAACACCACAAAATTACAAAAATCTATGCATCCAAATTCCCACTGCATTAGAATATCATGTCATGCTTCCACAGGGACATTCCAGCCAGCAAACCACCTGTATACACATCAGAAATCCTGGAGAGCTTGACAAAGACTGTACGGACCATAGGGAGTTTTGCACAAGGACACAGTGTGCTCAAGGGCTTATCTTTCCCCTTGCAAACTGTGGAATGGATGCGTGGAAAGAATTTGTGAAAATGTCAACTGTTTAGCTATTTAAGATGTATTTACTCTTAAAAATGTGGCAAATGTATTGCAGGACAGGAATAAAGATACCAAGATGAAACTGTGTCTTCATTCTTCAGCTATGAAGCGTTGAACGTCATTTCATCTCAAACTTGAGATGTTGCTGCCACCCACTGGCTGTGCTGTGTATGGTTCTTGAGTTACTTTTACAAAAAAAAAATGTTGACTTTAACTCTTGTTCAAGTATAATGAGAAAGCTGAAAAATAAGTCATACTACATGTGCTTCCCTGACAAGACGGCAGTGTAGACTTAAACTAGTTCACACACAGTTTTAGGTTGCCAGGGTGAACTGGACACTTCAGCTTATGAGCAAAAAGAGTCTGATGTTCTTACAAGTGGTTACTGTGTGGATAAATTATGTTGTTTTTTTAAACCATCCATTTAACCATCAGTTAGGCAGAGCTAAATGTAAAGAGGAAAACTAGCAGTCTGTGGTTCCACTGAACTTCACTGGTTTATAAGTTAAGGTCAAAGGTTAAAGGTCAAGATCATTGTCGATTTGCACTTCCTGTAGATGATGGTAAGAGCTGGTTAAATGTAAAACAGAATAAGGAAAGCAAAGATAGGGAAATCCTAATCATCACGAGACATGAGATTAAATAACTGCATTATCAAAAGCACTTTTGTGTCATATTTGTTTAATGGGCCACCAGTAAACTATTCCTGTCTTGTTTGTTCATGCTGTGTAGCCTAGTTTTTACTTTTAATGGCACAAGACTGCCATAAATGTAAAGCTGCTCTCTGATTGGCTGTCAAGAGTCATAAGAGACATGAGGCTGTCGACAACAGGCGAGGCTCAGTGTTTGATAAGAGAAATTGTTTTTCTACAGGACAAACCGTAATCATGTCGTATTGTGAGGACACAATTAGGAAAATGCTTCCTAAGGTAAGAATGATCTTAAGTAACTGAATGAGGAATCATACACAGATAAAGAAGTGTTTTGGTGTATTAGCGAAAGATTTCTTTTTTTCTCATTTTGCATTTAAGACTTATCTCCGTAAACATGTGGCTCATGAAATATATCTTGCAACAACCCACTTCAAAACACTGCAACCAGTAATGAAAAAATATGGTAAGAGGCAACATAACCGTTCAGTCTCATCGTAATAATCATATGGAAAATATCAGCAGTTAATCTGAATAATACAGTCGTTGTCACTTATTCCTACAGTTTACAATGACGGAACTGTAAAGGACTTGATGAGTCTGACTGGGACCCTTCCTGTCATCTATAATGGTAACAGTGACTTTATACTATTCTTAACCCTGATCTCATTCTAGTGGACTCAACTCTTCAAATGAAAAATACGAGAAAAATCACTTCTATTATTTAAAATAGCCTTCACCCTTGTTTCTGTACAAGACAAGACCTACAACATACCCATATGCCTGTGGATTGAGGAGCACTATCCCCAGACTGCTCCCATTTGCTATGTCAGACCCACAAAAGAGATGATGGTCGTCAGAGGAAAGTACACATCCAGCAATGGTGAAGTTGACCTGCCTTACCTGGAGGACTGGAGAGCTGTATGACCTGCGTTATTTTATATTCTTTAACATAGCTTTGTTTTAAGAAAAAAAAGTTGGGGGGCACCACTGGGTTTAATGATTGATGTTTGCAGGCACTATAATTCACAGCACGGTGTGTTTTAGTGCTTTAAAGCATAGCGCCTTACAAACGACAGGACTTCTTTTCTCCCCTTCCAGGGCGACTGTGACCTCGTGAGCCTACTGCAGGTGATGGCTGCCATGTTTGGAGACTTTCCACCTGTGTGTATGCGTCCTCCTTTGGAGTCTGAACAAGCCTCATGTAAGTGTCGCTCACAGTGGCAAAAACACCATGTTGATTCAAAAACAACAACAACAACGGCTGCGCCCTAGATAAATGCTGATCTTGATAAGACAGTTTCCAAGACACCTATCTGCGGATCTAGGCCACGCCTGACTTATAAAACACTTCTACAGCACCTGTCCAAACCCAGCATACATCTATAGCTATAGCTATATCTATCTATCTATCTATCTAGCTGCTTAAATGAGGTACAAACTATAAAACATTAGGCCAATTGAACACAGAGCAGTCTATTTGATTTAGGCAGCAAATTAATGCCGTTGTGGAATGCGCTTTGATAAGTAAATATGCATTAGTTATATACAACATTTCCTCAAATAAAGGAAATATGGTTTTGACATATAAGGCCCTGACCTGTAAAAATATTTCTATATTTCAGGTTGGCTGCAGTTCCACAGGCAAGCAGAGGTGTTATCGAGCACAGATGGAAGTTCATATCTGTCTTTAGACAGAGGAGACGGTCAACCCTTTGGACAAGATAATGAAACCAACTGTTAGTGTTTTGATGAATTTTATGATAATTTGTGTAAAAACTGTATTGGAATTGTCTGTAAAATGTTTTTAATCATGTGTACAAATTCAGATCACATCCATTCATATGTCTTTGCGTATTTTTCAAATGATTATAACTAAATGTGATAAAGCACTGATTTTTTCTGTGTTTCATGGAAACAGTGTTAAAAATGTCCTGGAAAATAAACTTTTTTATCTGCTATCCTTCATGATATGTTAAATAAACTAACTGGAGGTGACATTTTTCAGCAGCTGTCTTGTTTCATTTGTCTTTCAGCTGTATTTGCTAAGGGAATGCACGCACGCACGCACACACACAACCAGGTAATACTTAACAAACAAACAAAAAACTAACACAGTCTCCCCAGCTGGAAAGTCTGTTCAAGTATTAGGTTAAAAACAGGAGCACAGAGACAGAATTGAAAGGATTCACAGAAAACACCTGGTTTTACCCACATGGCCACAAATCCATACAACAAGTCAGCCAATACAACTGGAAAACTACACAACCAAACATCAGAAAGCAAATACAATGACAATAATAAAGCCAAGTGCTGCACTAACGTGAGGCAGTGACACATTTGTCTCAACCAAGCTGGGCTAAAAGAGCAATGAAAACATGGAGGTTTATTGAGGAAATAAAAGGAGAAATGAGATAACTCACCACTCAGGGCTGATCAGGAAGCATAGTCCCACGTGTTCTCTGCTGGGGCTGTGTACCTTTTATTTACATAACACCAACACCAGGCAGTTACACTTGTCTTCAGGGGGGGGATCTCACTCTGACCCGCCAGCTGGCACAACATTCCTGCGTCATTTCCCGCGGAGTATTCAAATTGTTCCCGGAAATGCGACACGCGGACGCTGTGTCGGCTTTTTCCTTATATGGAAAGTGGGCGGGCGTTTTAATTAGCGATTTAATATTTGCCTCAGTAAAAAAAAAAGCAGTTTTATTGTTGTGTAAAGCCAAAGAAGTTCAATCCATCACGGTGGTTGAATTGTGATTTATTTATAATGCAGCCCCCCAAAAAATAAAAACAATATTTAACTCAAAGTCGTGACACAATTACATCCTAAATTAAAAAGATGAACTTGTTGGGATTTTTTCTTCTTGCATTTTCAACTCAATGCGTGTATCACACCGCGGCGGTGTAGCCATGCTGACTCTCGATAGGTGGCAGTATACTGCCTCTCTATAAAGCCTCGCGCCAATGTAAAAAAAGAGGAAGACGCCTCACCAACACGTCACTGCGTCATGTGATTGGAGGTCAGTGTTGTAGCGCACTGATGGGCTTTATGACAACAGTATTACTCGGAACACATGTCCGCTGCTGACACGGTACGTGGAAACGACAACACTTCTGTTTTGCTGTCTAACTAGTAGCCTATCATGTTATATGATCTATGACACTAGTGTTTTTGTACTTGTATAAAGAAAGTGTGTTGTCAGTTATATAAGACGAAGCACCTTTTCTGTTGCGGTGATGTAAAAATGGTGGTCAAATACTCACGATGCCCAATTTAAATCGTTTGACCAATTTATTAAAGACAGGTTATTGTACCGTTTCTGTATAACGGGGGTTGTTATACGAAAGGAGGGCAGTAATAATAAAACACTATTATCACTCTATTGACTCCTGTGTCAAGAAGAGGTGATGGAGTGGTAGTATCTGTAGAAGAGTTGTTATCTTAATGCATAAGTGAATCGTAAAGCACAAACAGCAGGCTCTGACATGTCAGGGACATTTAAGCTAAAACAACAGGCTCCGGGACAAATTCCTCATGGGAGACCCAAACACTGACGAAGTGAGTGAGACTGGGGTTTGTTCTAATTCTTCATTTATGCCTGTGTGTGTTTGCATGGGAACTGCAGCCTTTGGTGTTAGCTAGCGCTAACTGATTCGAGTTAATCAGTCTGTGTAGTTATTGTCACGCAAACAGCCATGTGGGCCGTTAGCGGTCGAGAGGACAATCTCTACTCCAAACAAACAGACACTGACAAATAAGCAAAGAGACAAATGTGTCGCAGGCAAATCATTCTGCAGACAAAGTAAACAGAGAGCTCCTAAACTACACTAAGCTAAATACGTGCTTAAAGGGTTTAGTGTTGAACAAACAGTTTGTTAGTGAAAATACTATTTATTTTGTAAATAACATTTGTTTGGGGGTTGTTAAATGTATGTGTCTTCTGTCTTTCTGTTCAGGCACCTTAAACTACTGCTGTTTGTGGTGATCTGAAAGGTGTTTCTCAAACATGGAGGCTGTATACAACTTCCTCAGCCTTGTCCACATCGAGGCCAGTGGACGATCTGTGACAATCAGTCTCCTCCTCATCTTTCTAGGTCTTTTCTACTGGTGAGTGAAGTCTTAACATCATTGAGAGACAACGATGTTGTGACTCTTATTGTAATGCAGTCAGCTGAGTATTTAGGAAAATATTATTTTACATACTTATATTTATCGCGTCATTGATATTAATCTGTTCTCTGTTTCACAGGTATTCGGTTTACCCATATTCATTCCTCTCTCGATGTGGCATCAAACATCCAAAGCCAGTACCTCTGTTTGGCAACATATTTCTTTTTCGTCAGGTAAAATATGCTGCAACTTTCATTCTATTTGGATCCATCCCTTGTACATAAAAAGTATCTCGCATTTTCTTTTTGTCTATTCAGAATCTGTTTGAGACAACACCTAAAATCAATTTATTTTTTGTTGCATCTCAATGTTTTTGTTGCATCTTGTGAAGTAATTTTTATCTGCTGTCTGCCCCTTTACTGTGTAGCACAGTTTTCTTCTCTGTCTTACATAAGAAATTATAAACTGCCTATACTGCACTCTCAGAGATCATCTGTGAAATCAAAGACAGACCTCAATTAACATCTTGCCCAGAGAAAGAAAAAGTTGGCCTTTAATTTAAAGAAGCTGGAAAGTCATTTTGTCTGACAGATCAACAACAACCCGATGAGCCAGAAACGTTTTTCCTACCTTTCAAATTTTCATTTCTATACTATTGTAACAATACTTGTGAGTGGGATGTAAAAATATTGTGAGGATGACAAGCTGCAATGCTGCTGCGATTTTCTGTTCTTTTCATTAATTGAACATTGTTCATTTCAGGGTTTTTTCAAACCAGTGGTCGATCTCGTAAGGACTCATGGCAGAATTTGTGGGTAAATGAACACCTCTTCATCCATATTATGAAGTCACACACCCGGCAGCGTGAACGCTAATATGCATTATTTGATTTGAATGAGACTCTACTTGGTATATATTAGGTACTATTTGGCACGTAGACCAATGGTGATGGTAGCAGACCCTGATATAATCAAACAAGTGATGGTCAAAGACTTCAGCAGTTTCCCAAACAGAATGGTGAGGACATTGACAGAAGCAAAACTTGTACATTCTGACCATCCATTTGTTAAAAAAAAAAAAGCTTCACTGGTGAATTCTCTCACCTGTTTATCTCTACAGGCTTTTAACTTTGCCTCCAAGCCATGGACTGACTGTTTGATATTGCTGAGGGATGAACGCTGGAAGAGAGTGCGGAGCATCCTGACCCCAACCTTCAGTGCTGCTAAACTGAAAGAGGCAAGATGAATTCACACTTAGTCTGTGTTTGTCTGATGAGTTACTGTCTCTCACAGATGTAAGGGTGTAAAGGTAGACGTTAATGTTCAAGGATTTGGTACAAACTGTGTAATAACTGCAACTATAAAATATTTCATTTGTTTGTAACATTCTTACTTAAACATTGTAGAAAGAAATGGTGCTTATTAAATAACAGTTTCATACACAACTCTAAAGTTGCGGTTTAGCGTGACTGTTGAGGAGGTTGAAGTTTTTTACTCCTGTTATAAAGGTGAAATAAAATGATCTAACATAGTTGAGACATGTGGTGTGTCTGTCTTCTGTTTTCCTGCAGATGGTTCCTCTCATCAACACAGCCATTGACATGCTAAAGAACAATTTGACAGTTTATGCTGAGTCAGGCGAGGCTTTTGACATCCACAGGTGAAAAAAACGCAATGAACGAATGCTTCTAAAAGTACAGTGTCTTTCTTTGGCCTGTGTGATGTTTTAATTGTGTGTGTATGTTTGGCAGATATTTTGGCTGCTTCACCATGGATGTTATCGCCAGTGTAGCATTTGGAACTCAGGTGGACTCGCAGAAAAACCCTGACAACCTGTTCGTTCGCCACGCTCAGATGTGTTTCTCCTTCACCCTCTTCAGGCCCTTGCTGCTCTTGTTCAGTCAGTCCAATATATTTATATTACTATTATTTACATATATTAGCAATTTGGCACTCCAGGGTATTATTAACAAATCTGGTGTGTGTTTCCAGCTGCTTTTCCTTTCATCTTTACTCCTTTGGCTGAAATCATCCCCAACAAAAAGCGAGACCAGACGAGACATTTCTTTAGCAGCACTATACAGAAGATCATCCAGCAGAGAGAAGCGCAGCCCCCCGAACAGGTACATTTCAATGGTATTTAATTATCTTCAAGTGGAATTTGTGTGTCAAAGAATGGTCCCAGTGTACGTTTTTCCCCTTCCTGTCATTTTCATCATAGAGGCGTCGAGACTTCCTTCAGCTGATGTTGGAAGCTCGAACGAGCAACGAACATACGATGGACCATTCTGATGAGCTCAATCGCAGGGTCACAGGGTCACAAGCCAGGGGTCCTCAGAAAAAGACACTGAGTGATGATGAGATCGTTGGTCAGGCGTTTGTCTTCCTCCTGGCAGGTTATGACACCACCAGCAACACGCTGGCTTTCGTCAGTTATCTCCTGGCCGTCCACCCTGAATGTCAGCGCAGAGTACAAGAAGAAGTGGATGCGTTCCTAACTAAATATGTGAGTAGTAGCAGTAGTTTGATTTGATCATCTTGCTTTCATGACCAAGTTGTGAAATAAAACTGTTCCGGACACTTAACTGGATTATTGCTTGTCACCTGTTTTGTTGTAGGATTCTCCCAATTGCACAAATGTTCAAGAGCTGAAGTACATGGACATGGTTATCTCCGAGACACTGCGCCTTTACCCTTCTTTACCCAGGTAAATGTCAAATCAGGGTAAATGATACATTTAGTAGATTTATCAATGTCACTGATAATATGGACCAAGCCTATACTAATTGTATAAATTAAAGAAAATTCTATAAAACGTACAAGGTTATATTCTATTTCATGTTGTCCCTCAAAGGATTGCCCGAGACATCGAACATGACTGTGTGATTAACGGCCAGTTCCTCCCTAAAGGAGCAACATTAGAGATCCCAGTCGCCTTCCTCCATAAAGATCCAGAGCACTGGTCAGAGCCTGAGAGGTTCCTCCCTGAGAGGTAGGACGCTACTAGACTAGTTAAACAATAATATTAACCTTGTGCTTCTGTCACCTACTGTATATATCTAGTAGATTGAAAAGTTATCAGATGAAGCAATTAATTTATTTAAATAAGGTCAAAGTGTGAAACTATTACATAAAAGTGTTTATATTGAAGTATTAATAAAGTTTTACTTACTATACTTACTGTGTGTGTGTGTGTGTGTGTGTGTGTGTGTGTGTATATATATATATATATATATATATATATATATATAAAAAATCTAAAATGTAAGTTGATGCTCTCCAGGTTCACACCAGAGGCCCAGGCAAGTCGCCATCCATTTGTGTACCTGCCATTCGGGGCGGGCCCTCGGAACTGTGTGGGAATGAGGCTCGCTCTGCTGGTGATGAAAATGACTTTAGTTCATCTGTTTCAAAGATACAACATCGTGGCCTGCTCTGAGACAAAGGTGGGAGAATAGCAAACCACATTTATCATGGAATTACGTAGTCAGAGAACATCTACAGTAGCTTAACACGATACATCCCTGTTCAAAAAAGACAAACTGTTATCTTGTTATCTTATCTACATAGCCAGTGCTTTACTTCATCATCATCACTGTGTGTCTCTAAACCAGTTAAAAGTACATATCATATCAGTACAAACAAAAAGAAATCCGAAAAGCCTTCATGTTCGTTGACAGTTTCACTGATGCTTTTCTTTTTATTTCTTTGTGCAGGTTCCGCTTGAGTTAAAGTGTACAAGCACTTTAGCACCTAAAAATGGAGTCTATGTGAAACTCACGAGAAGAAACATGGAATGAGTTCAATTGAATTTACCACCAGATAATTTGAAAGTTATCATTCATTATGGATAAGTAGAATAATTTATCTTTTAGGCCTTTAAACTTTAACCTGTACACGGAACAGTTGGAAAGTTCATGTAGTCTAAATATACAACTGAATTAATTTTAGTCTTGAATGTATGAATGCGGAGATTCTGTGGCAATGAATTAATATGTTGCTATGAAATAATGTGTGAAATTCAGTGACTAAAAGTTGAATAAAGAGGACTGCCAGCCCCTACTCGAATTGTGTACATTTAAAATGGTCCAAATGACATTTGTGTGTCATTAGATATTTCTCAATAAATGTTCTTACATAATCACACACTAAGTAAATGTTTTAAAACGTTGCCAAACTTTCTCTGCTGGGCCCCCTTTGGTTGATTTAAAAAAAAAAAAGTTTGCGCACCCCCCTCCCCCCAGAAACACATACACATATTTGGTTTTCAGACTCCACTGCAGTTTATTTCACACATTGTAATTAATACAAAGCTCATTAACTTAAGGTTGCAATAAACTACAACCGCTTTTGGAACAAACCACCTTAACAGTGTGATTATGTTCTGCGCCTCCCCATCAATCCCTCTCCCCGCGCAATGGCACTGCCCCCACTCCCCCGCCCCCCTTTGGGAACCACTGCTCTAGTGAACCTTATTGTTAAGCACCGTAATTTCACTTTGATTAATTGCTTAGCAAAACACAACTGACCATAAACTGGAACTGTCGAAAACCATCACCCTTTGTACAGGGCAAAAATAATTCTGAAGGCAAAGCAAAGCAAGGTAAAGCATTATGATTTTCAAGTGTAGTTAATAAGATACTCTGGATAAATCTGCTGTTTTTCAAAAACAACAAAAATGCTGGGGTTAAGCTGGGAGTCAACACAACTGTCATAGAGGGTGTGGCTGTTTCCTTTTGGTGGGGGTCGGACAAAGTTGCTTGATCCCGTGCTGTACTCCCCCACCAGAACCAGGGCGACAAACATGGTCTTGTTCAATGATGCGTTTTTGGCGGTGACATATTTGTTTGAGTAGGATGCATCTCTGGCAAAGTAGCTCCCTGACAAATAAGGAAGATTTAGTGTCGACACAGTCTAAAGGACAAGCATTCCTTGTTTAGCACGTCTACAGTAGATCCTCCCTGCTGGAATGGCTGCGGAAGCTTACCTTTACCGTAGGCCACACCATGGACACCACACATCCTCCAGTCAAAGTTCTGCTCGCAGATGGCCCCAATCAGTGACTCGTCTGTGCCATGGAACAGATACTGCTCATTTACAGGTTTCCTTCCATTTCTCTCCATCATCTGCTCTTTCTGCCTGAACACACAATATAAATAGTTTTATTTAAAGATGCACTTAAGGGAGAAACATGCCAATAGCCTTCGTACATATGATTAGGATACGTGTAACACATTACCCAACAAAGCTAGAATGTGTTTTTAATAGTACAGGTTATATTGTGATCATGTAAGATTTACCATTGGAATACTTTCCACAGCGAGGGGTTCTGGATCCTCTGGATGCTGTTAACAGTTGCCTGAGGCATAGTGCGTTTAAATAACATCTCGATCATATCATAGTCCTTTGCTGATTTGGAGAGAGGTACAATCTGGTAAACAAATAAGTGCAGATCAGTAAGTCAGTAGGGGACACGATAAAACTTTAGTAAGTCTCAGTTGAGATATAGAACATAATAATAGAAGCTGTTAAGATACCTTGTATCCAAACTCAGGAAGGGCATTCTTGTCCCAGTGGGATGGGACAATTTCAGCCACGGAGGTGCCGGAACTGTGTGGTGACGCACTACACAGGCAACAAACATGCAACTGGTGAAAAAACAGCAATCTATAGATTTGCAATGATGATGCAGAATCTATGTCGTAAAGTGGAAACGGCGATGATACCTCTCAAGCTGCATCTTCACGTCTTGAGCTGACACAAAGCAGGGCCTCCTTCTGACCTCTCGCTTGGTTTTATACTTTACGTTCTCTTGATAAATATGCTGTGTCCCGGGTCCACCTCTGAAGTGGAGAAGATACTGCTGGTTGCCGGCACAGAAAGGAATCTCTGTATCTCTGTCAGCCAGGTAAATGTTCTCCAGAGTCTCAGAAGTGACAGAGGCCAGTTTGTCCACATCACCCTATAGAGAGTACAACCCAGAAGGAACGATCAGAGACCCTTACAGCTAATTCTATGTTCAATCAGTGCTGAATAGCGGCAATGTTTGTTCATTCCAATTTTATTGATCCAATTTTCATGTTCATCAGTTACAACAATTACCACTACTATTGCACAGTCTTCCTAGCATTAAGCTTGACAACGGCGAGAACCTAAGATTCTGATGTTCGGTGTGAGTGAATCGCTCTGGTAGATCGGGGGTAGATCGCGCAGGTTAGTCATGTCAAAAACTGTCTTGCTCTGCAGGCCGACGATTCCTGTTTCTGTCTTCTGTGGTTGGGGTTGTTGTGTGTGTCCAGCTCCTGCTCTCTCTGGATCAGTGGGGAATCGTCAGGGCTTTCTACGCCTTCTGAGAAGGCCTTAAAAAATACAAAAAAATATTCTGGACCAAAAAATAGTAGTATTAAATAAATAATTATATTATTATATTATATATATCATAATTATTTTTAATTCCTATCATTTAATTTAGTACAATCTGTGTTGCTCATGGTTCGTTCGTCCAAAAGTAGTGGTAATACACACATTCCATGTGGCTGTGTAGTGTAGTACGAGGTCATCAGACCCCAGAGTTAAGTGTCACACATTAAAGCCTTGTTAGCCCCATTACAGTACATTGTCATCTTCAAAGGAAACCTATCCACTTGGCAAATATGGCTCCTCCAGGCACAATGCAGCATTATTTATTAACTCACCTTTCCAAACTCCTGCCACTGACCAACGTCATCCCTCCAGTACCAAAGCCACTGTGTTGTAAGAATAAAGTGCGGGGGCTTTGATACAGCGGAGGCAGTGGACAGCCGGCGAACTGGAGACCCTCTGCATTTCATTGTCATGAAGTCAACTAAGTTCACAGCAGGAGACGAGCTGAAAGCGAGTGATGTAAGTCCAATAAACACAAAGGGGAATCGACATTTATACTTTCAGATACGTGCTAAATGATTAGTTTACAATACATGAACAAATGACAATGTGTTTGCATCTCTTTGGCGCGTCGCTTCATTCATTCACCTTTTAAATCCAAAGAAACTGAGCATCGCTGAGGGCGGCGATCCTTGAGTCATGCAGTCGGAGTCGTGTGCAGGGTCACAGTAGGCCTTCTCAATGTCCTCCATATTGGGCAAATCCTTCCAGGTCACTCCGTCGCTGTCTAAAACCTGCCACCTGTAAGGTAAATGCCAGTGGACACGAGCACACTTATCTGGAAAAAAAAAAAAAAGAAGAATCCAAACGCTCTATTTACGCTCTTGATCTTTTTCTTGATCTTGATCTTGATCTTTTTCTTTTCACACAGAATTGTGCTGATGTGACTTGTCACTTGAACCAGTGTTGTTACCCTTGAAGCTGCAGTGTCTGCGAATGAAGAAGAGGCAGATTTCATTCCTCTCAGCGTCACTCATGGCTTTAGATGGACACGCAGAACTCGCGGCTCCATGGCTTCTTTGGGCAGGTTGCTGAGTGGGGATCCTCACCTCTGTCGCCGCTGTAGAAGAAACAAACAAACGCACAGAGTCTAGGACATGGCGTATCTCTTCCATTAAATCAAGTAGAATATTATGAAATCAAAAATCTTATAAAAGCAATTCTTTACCAGGAACAGCAGTAGCCAACTGATTCCTGATGATGCATTTATTTCTGTAAATCTCAGGAAGGTTCTTGATATTCTCCTGACTCAGTCCGCGTAAAATCTTCATCCCTTGTGCATCAATATTATGGACTCTCTTGCACGACGCTCCAAACCTACAGTCACCCTGCAGATAGTGCTGGCAAACATGGAGCTTGATGCAGGAGGTGCTGAACTTGCATGCACCATGCACATTGTTGCCTTTGTTGTAATGTGGGCATATCTACACAAGTATATAAAGAGGAGGGTGACAATTTTGCAAAAAACATATACTACAGATCATTCAGGCATAATCCTTATATCCTACACAATGACACAATGACCAGTAGCTCCCACTGCTGCTGGTAAAACCTACCTGAGGAAGCAGATAGGGGTCATTCTGCAGTAACAGCTGGAACAGCTGTTTCTCAGTTAGGTCATGGAGCCCATGTCTCTGTAAACGCTGTGTGTTGTATGGAGAAGCCAGACTGTGAGGATTTTTACAACTGGATCTAAAAAAAAAAGCAACAAAAAAAAAACGGTCTTATCTGAGTGAACCCACTGTCTTACTGTAACGTGTACATGTCTGTGAGGGTTCTCACTCATCTAGGTCATAGTACATTGAGGGCCTGGCCCTGGTTGGCAACTGGACTTGCATGACTTGAGGTCATTTTCACCTCTCAAGAAGTTTGCCATTAAGATGGCTCCTTATTATAATGCTTTGAGGTTTAAAATATTTGTGTTTTGGCCAAATGAGTTTTCCTTTTCTTTCCAGACAGCTACAAACACCACAGTACAGTAAACATTCCCAGGCTACAACAAACAACCCTGACTCATAGTTTGACTACTTGGGTGGAACCAACCACCCAACACTGGTTCAGAGGGTAAACAACCTGAAGTCTTTCCATAACAATCCTCTACAAACAACAGGTAAATATCCTACAGACCATTTTAATCCCACAGGCATCAAAAGTAGCCAGAGAGTCTATGCCTGGAGGGTCCTAACAGTCAGTTAGCTCTGAAGCAGGCATTTGGACGAGAGGTGGAACTTCTTCTGAAACTCAAGCAAGTCCACTCGCCTGCTAAGATCAAACCATGAAGATACTGGGAGTTGTAGTTTTTGATTTCAGATATTTATGGGAGTTAAATGGACATGTAAAGAAATGTCATCTTGGCTGTAACATTTAATCAGCTAACAGCTCTGCACTGCTGACTTTGTGTTGCCCTGATTTGACAGTTTGTTCACACAAACATTTGCAACAAGGATCGATGAATGTAATCAATTGACACTTTCAAGTGTCATCACTGTAAAGTACACTGGTGTAGTGTGGATTACTGTGGGTTATCAGGGGGAAATGGAGATACATGTCACATAAGAGGTAAACAGTCCGTTTTCACAGCAGACACGTGACCGGAAACGCAGAGGCGTTATTGATAGTGTTTTGCATTACATTGCTGTAATTGTGTGTTGACAGACTTGTCTCGTGCCTCGGGCAGTTCAGTTCAGATTAGTACTGTTTGACCAGTATTACAAACTCTCGTGCCTCAGTAAGGTACTCACCCAAATGTACAGCTTCCGCAAACAAAGTACCTGCACAGGTGTAACCCATCACATTGTTGACACTCCCCGTTTTTTTTCTGACAGATCCGCAAACTGGTTTTAGCCACGATCAGACTATCCGGGCCGATCATTAGACCGCCGCTCGCCTTCCCTCTGCCGGGCCGGATGGCTACTTTATCCCGGTCGGAGAGGAAGCTCCGCAGGTGGGGGGCCGCACCAGGACCGCTCCGTGTTATGACCTCTGTCAGCCGCTGCAGGTCCAGACAGCCCGTGTGGTCGCACAGGATCCTGACGATGATAGACGTTTCAGTCATCCTGCAGAAAGTCACGACGTTTTATCCCATTAACGTGTGTCGAAAGTGACCGGAGCAGGGAAACTAACCACAGCCGGAGCGACGACTGATTTGAGAGAAACGAAACTGAAACTTTCAAGGAAAAAGGAAGACTGGAAAAGAAAATGTGGAAAAGCAATCAGTCGTAGTCATGACCCCAAAACAATAAAAAAAAAACACACAAAACTTTATTTGAAAAATAATAATACTATTAGAAAGTCACAATGAGAAATAATATAATGAGAAAAACAAAGTGAGAGATAAAACGAGTTCCTGCACCACAGACTCGATAAAAATGCTGCTAGTTAAATTCACATTAAAAAACCCAACGTATCGTCCTATATTGTTTAGACGTTAATACATGTGTAAATAAAATAACGCCGTATTTTCCGGGCACGTGACTGTTTACGGAAGCGAAGGCAACGCTCAGCCCATAGCAACCGCTGCAGGCGTTCAGTGTGCCTTAGCAACCATGGAGGACGAGCTGTCGCAGTTGGTAGAGGAGTGCAGCGAGCTCTCAGAGGAACACAGAACAATATTTGTGGAGAGCCGCATCAGAGAACTGGAGTAATGTTAATAGATTCCTTAACATCCCTGTAAACAATAGCACAACCGTGAAGTTTGTTAACCGCCATTATTAACCCAGTTGTTTTATGCTACATGCTAACGTTGCCTGTTAGCTTTACCTCTGTTGTGATTGACGTTTCTAAATGTGTAACAGTAGATCACGTGCAGACAATGTTTACAAGTTCAACAAATCAAATCTACTTCCTCATTCTTTAAACTGGTTCAGGTCACGTTATAGTTTGAATACATGTTGAAGCTCTATTTAAGCCTTTAGTTTTAGGCTTCCAGCTTTTTAGCTTTAAGTATTTTCCTTAACCGAATGAAGTTGCTCTTATTCAAGGAGTTCAAATGCAGCCCTCCTGGCAGAGTTGGACATGCTTCAACGTTTCATCAGTCGCCTGGATCCGAAAGACCTGGTGTCCAAGGCCACGGATGAGAGTCTGGGGGCAGCAGGGGGCCTTCAGCTGGAGAGCAGGGTCAGTGACACCTTATACCCTATGCACATAGATGTCTGTTTCCCACATGGGACATATCCTTGGAGAACAGACTTTGCTAGTTGTTTACATACAGAAACATGAAGATTGAGAATTTGAAACACAACTGAGAGAAACAAATGCAAACCCCAATTAGGTTGAAAGACTGACAAATCAAACAATGTCAGCAGCCATTCATTTGTCTTATTATTGTGGTCACAGTTTTGCCAGCAAAAAGTTTGGTTTCATGGATTTGGGATTTTGTACATTTGTGTTTGCGTGTCTTGTTAGAACTGCGGATGGAGACTGAAGTCGCGCCCCTCTAAATCAGATCTACCCAAGCAGCTGACCCCTGCCCAGAGACTTTACATAGCAAGGAGAGAGGTGGAAGAGACACAGAAAGACCATGAGAATCTCAGAAAGAGATACCAAAACATCCAGGACAGTTACCAGGTGAGGTCATAACCCTTAACACCCTTAAACACCAAATAAATGTACATTTCACTGATCTTGCTCGTGTTTCCAGGCTGTTGTGGAAATGTTCAGGGGTCAGTTGAAGGATGATGAACACAAGTAGAGACACATGGAGCCTGGATGTCTTAAGTTGAAGTACAGCTTTACTGAGCTCAGGAGAAACAACAGTAGTCACAGGCAGGCCGCACCACGGTCAGTTCTTCCTTATCTCTCTCAACTATGGGAATATATAGGCTTCGGTGGAAGCCTCAAATGGTCATGCAAGAAAGGGATTATTTAGGGACACAGTGACCTGGTGAACTAGACAAAGCAGGCAGTGAATCTAAGGCATAGGTAAACAACACCTTTTCACCAGTGAGGCAAGGCAGATGTGTTCTATACCAGAAGGAAGGTCACTCCTCCGTGAAGGGATAATAGTCTAAACGGAATTCACTAAAAGATAAACATAAAATTTCCCTCACACAGGCCATGATGGAAGAGGCAGAAACGCGTCTTGCAGAGATCGGGAAGGCGAGGAAAAAGTTTGAACACAGAGTCCTTGAACCTATGAAAAACAAGAGAGTGGATATGAAAGATCCAGAGAAGGTGCTTGAGCACATCATCGACAAGTCAAAGGTAAACATCTACCAAATCTGTATCTAACAGACTCTGATACTGGGACTACTCATTTTACCTAAGCAATATTACACTTATAATACTACAGCTGTTTGAAGTAGAACACTCTCTGTCTGTCTCTCTGTCTCTCTCTCTCTCTCTCACACACGCGCACACACACACACAGAAGGACCAGGTGGAGATGTTAAGGCTGAGGATCCAGTCACTGAAGGTGAAGGAGAAGAGGCTCCAGCAGCAGCTTCAACAAATGACAGAAATGGATGAAACTGAATACAAGGTAGAGAATGAAAGTGAGGGCACATACAAGGGCAAAGAAAGCAGAGCGAACAAGCAGTTTTAAGTCTCACTACATTTTCACTTGATTTTGTATTCTTTTGCCTTACATAACTATTGTATTTACTTACAAATTCAGAAGAATCTAATAATTTCTGATTTATAAATATAAAACTGTATGGTGCTTTTTATTGTTTCCAGGATATTTACTTGGAGGTTAACGAGCAGGGGGACGACAGAAATCTACATGATCTCAGACTTAAATGTTTGAAAGCACAACGTCTCCTAAATTTCCATAAGGTAAGTCTCAGTAGATTTTCACTTGACTTCATAGTTTCAGTTATAGTGTTTGGTAAAAGAACAGTGAATCAGCAAGTGACTGTCAATAGTCTGATTTAGTGTGAGTTTATTAAACGTGCCCCCCCCACGTTTGTAAGAAAAAGGATTTGTCTTTGTCTTGTGATTGTCAACAGGAGAAGCTGGAAAAAGTGACACGGGAGTCCGAAGACTTAAGCAACATCATCAAGAAGCAGCAGCAGTTGCTGGAAAAAATTGAGAAGGAGCTCCAGCATGATGAAGAGGTTTGTTATTAGTCCAACAAGCAGTTTATGTAACAGCATAACTTGTGTTCATACAATCAAATTGTGTCATCTGATACTCCACTTGTGTGCTCCATCCCTTTCCTCGTGATCTTTTCACTATTCAGGAGCGCTCAAAGGCAGAGGCCCTGAACCAGCAACTGCGCTGTCAGAGGGCAGATTACCAGGCTCCTGATATACCTGGGTACATGGACATTAAAGACAAACACAAGCAGCTGCAGCGGAGAGTTCGCATCTGGGAGAGGAAGGTTAGGATCACTGAGGTAAACCAGCATTTTTATTTTCCAATAAATACAATTCCAAATGGGATATGATTTTAAGTGCAGTGCCTCTCTCTGAATACTTTCATCAAACCACAACATGCCTCAGTCCAGTTTGGGGGAAAAAACACAATTTCATAATAGACTCTTTTTCTTTTTTGTTCAGGCTTCAAGCAAACAGAGAGCCTCTCATACTCCGGCCAACAGAGGGAGCACATCTCAATAAAGCTCCCACACACCCTACACTGAACTCAACACAGAGAAGCAGAGAAAGGGAACAGTGACGTCCAACTCATAATTAATAAAGTACAGTATATAAGCCATTGAATCAGTATATTATTCAGTAAAATGCTAAATCCCTACCTTTCTTGTAATATTTGTTGGGAATTGTTGATCAAGACAGTGTGTAGATGATCTGTAAATGTAAAAACACAATCATAAACACAACCTCTTAAAGCTACAGAGATTGGTATACCGTTCATACTGTATTTATGGTGTGTTAAGTGTGTGTGATTACCAAAAGTTAGATACCGTTACTCACTCTGGAAATAAACCCATCTCAGACTCCACAAACTATTTTCTTTATTAGAAAGAAATTCTTTGGGGGTGTACGCTCTCAAGGAACTCTAGATGTTATGATGTTACATGCCATACGTACAGTTCTATACATCAAAGTGCAATGCCACAATGGTTAAGCTGTTTATTATTTATTCTGTCATAATGTTTTGAAAATGGCATCATTACATTACTCACTTCATCCTGCTCTGCGTTTAGGAAGAAACACAGCATCTGACAATGAAATGCAACAGAGTGTCTTCAGTCCCTTTAAAGCATTTTCAAAGGCACTTTCACAAGTACATAGTACAGATGTACATAACACCACGGGGTAGCATAACTGAGTTCTACTGTTGTTGATATTACATAGTGACAAAAGCAAACATTTTATACAACTGGCTTCATACTGCAGGTGAGACTTCTGTATCTCTGAGTATTTATTCTATATTATTTCTACCCAGAAAAACACAAAGATAACTAAGATTATAAAAATAATGAAAGTTAGTAATTCTTTAACATTTGATTAATTCACACATAGTTATCTGTCACGTCAAAGATAGTGTAAACCTCCTGTTAGAGAGCATTGCTGATTCATCGCAAACCAAATCTCTGAGTGTTTTTGTCCTTGCCAAATATTCACAGGACGTGCATCCAAGTCTGTTATTTCCACAGTACAGAGGTTAATGTAAAAAGACTCACAAAAGGAGCGCAGACAAATAGTTGGAACTCGCATACACGTACTCCTCTGTCAGGCTATAACATTTCATAATTACTACTTGATCTGGACACATGAGCTGACTGTGTGAGACTTATTCCCTCTTGCACAACGGTAATTTCAAGCGTCATCTTCCACACATGCAAATGCAAGTCCACAGAGAAAGCCTGGGTGTCAGAGAGCAATACAGAAACACATTATTCACAGGTTCACCTGACCATAGAACACGACAGAGAGGGAACTGAAGCAAACAGAAGCAAATGGAGCAGGGAAGAACATATTGGGTGACTTTTACACTAACAGTCATTAGGTCCATGGCTACTGGCATTACACCCACAGGGCACTGCCTTACACATCAGTCAGTATCAAAAGAAATCCATGCTTTACACAATGCAGCCAAGAATCCTTTGTAAATAAAGCAAAGCAAGGTATAAAGAAGCTACGCCATGTGTTTCACAGCATATATTTGCAAATATGTTGTATATACTGACGCTCAGAGATGATTTGTCATCATAACGTCCCTCACTGCTCCCAACAAGTTGTACAGATGTAAAGGCATGAGTTATTCTGTGCATCAGTTGTTGATGCTGGAATTAAAGAATGTTTAACGTTTGTAAAGAAGTAGTGGTTTCATCCAATCATCATGACTCATTTCAGGCATTAAAGTAACATATTCAAATAAGTGAGAGCAAATCCAGCACACACACACACACACAACTGACTTGGTTATGTCTTGCCTCAGACATATGTAGAATCAGTACTAATTTATAAAAAAAAAAAAAGAGTACCGTTATTAAAAGCTTAGCAGGCCCATTATCAGTCCAACCTTCTAACCATGTCTGTCCAGCAAGCCAGAGCATCCAGGTCTGAAATCAGTTACATCAGTTAGTAAGACCCTCAAAGCAGCCCACCCCCCAAGTCCTTCTCATTACAGCTCTGTTTCAGGTTCAGTGGTAAACGGAGGAGCTACATGTTTTGTTCAAAGATATACAGCTTATGACTGTAAACTAATATACATTTTCAAAAAAATAACTTGGAAGGAAGCCTTTATGATTTGCTTGTTTGAAAAAAAAAGAAGTTAGTTAATTTTATCCTAAGCATATTAAAACACCAACATGTTATTAACACAGAAAGATTTGTTCGACAGACGGATCAATTTGTGACGAGTCTTTCCGAGTCCCATTTTGGGTCTTGTCAAATGCCACAGAGACCTCTTTTCCTGTCTCGGTCCATGAATGTTACATGCTCTTGGATTTGTTTGTTTGTTTCTCCGTCCAGACAGTATGTTCTGCAGCCCCCTGGAAACTGATTGAGGGTTTTTATTGTTCCGCTCTGGCTCCTGTTCCAGAGGTTACATGGTGCAGGACTTGTCCAGAGGATCCTGAGGTGATGCACTTGCAGGCTGTGAAGCCTGGTTGGACTTGGGCAGAACCATGGGCTTGGGCCTCAAAGCGGGGGGTTTGAGCTGTACCCCCATGCGGGGCGCTACCACAGGCTTGAAGGTGCTCATAGTGTCACTGGAGGAGCTGGTGCTGCGGCGGATGGGCGGTTCAGTGTTGGCTGTGGACCTCAGCATAACACCGTGGATGGGGCTCAGGGACTCGCTGGAGCTGGCCGGTGTGGGACCCCCACCGCTGCCGCCGGAGGTCTGCCGCTGCTCTAGGGTATCCAGCACCACGTCGGGCGCGTGCTTGGCTGAGCTCTGCCGCTCGAGCTCACGCAGCTCATTCAGAGCAGTGTTCATGGTCTCCTCTATATCCTGCAGCAGACAAAGAGACCATGCATAAGAGTGGGGAGAGAACATGGTACGGTGATAATGACTAAGGTGGGAGGGCAGAGTCGGACACAAGAAGACTGAGGTTTAAGAGAGAAGACAGGGAAGGAAGTAAAATGTAGATTTTGGTACAGAGGAAACAAAACTATATCAACAGGATTATTTATAGTGTCTGTTTTTCAAGAAAACAGAGAATGCGATTCATAGGCAGCGAGTTTGAGTATCACTTTGCACTGGCTCCTCTCCCACTGTTAGATAGCAAAGGTTAAAGAGATAACACGATACAGCCACCTGAGCATCCTCCCAGTAGACAGGCAGACAGCCCAGCACAGTTTACAGTGCTCTCGGTGCTTTCTTTCTGCACTGGTATCTTGTGAATTATCATTATCATCAGGCAATATCAGGTCATGCATTTTTTAAGGTCTTTCCATTTATGTGACAAAATATGATTCCAATCATGTCTGCAGTGCATATATAGTAATGAGTACTAGTGTCTATGGCATAGACACTATGCTATGTGCTATGCTCCCTGCTGTCTGCTCAGGAGGCTTGTGTTTTATGTGAAATTAGCACATGGACACAGTTGCAGCCAGAGGAAGCAGAAGACAGGGACTGACTATGTTTTTACAGGGCGGGGCAGGGCTTTGATGGTGAAGGGAGCTGCGGTTGGGTCGCCGCTCGTCCCACGCTGACCTGTGCGATGCTCTCCGGATCCAGCGGCTTGCCATCATGATGGTGGTGGCGATGGTGGTGGGCCTCAGTAAAGCTGGTGTACTGGCCGGATGAGGTGGAGCGGCGGATTGGGGGGCTCTCCATCTTCTTCAACGATTCATGGCGGCTGATGTTTGTCAGACTGCCGTGCCCGGTGCGGCGACGCCGTTCAGGGCTGTCCACGGGCAAGTGGTTGCGACTACGCAGCATGTCCCGAGGGGTGAAGTGTCCCAGAACCGGGGAGCCTGGGGTTCCTCCATGTCCACTATGTCCATGCTGGGCGGTATGAACCATGCAGTGGACATCGCTGGGGCGGGCAGGGGGCCGGCGAGATGGTGGATCCGATCTTTTCTTGTGCCTACTGGGGACACAAGAATGGGAATGAGGAATTATATCCATGGTTTGTAACATTTTATGACCCATGAAAAATATGACCTTGACCTGTACAGTGCCATAATGTCAGTTAACACACATTTAAAACTTTCAGATTCACACATCACCATCATCACTTTTAGTCTAAGGCCAAGGTGACTGGACAAAATATTTGAACTTCAATACTGGCAAAGACAGTGTTTTTTCATAATAGTACAGGTATGTACTATTTACTGTATATCATTAATTCAAATAACATGTGTAAGGTACTGTTAATAATAACAGAGTTAAAACATTAATTTTACTATTGTTAATTTTTACATAAATAACATCTAAAACCTGATACAAGTCAGATGAACTATTCAAATCATTTTAAATTTGTATTATTGGTTGTTGACAAGCAGTGAAATGGTAAAGTACATGGGCTCATTTGAGTGTTTATGTGTACCTAATGTACCATCACTACCAATATCATTAGATTAAATAAGGAGCAATAATGAGTATGAAGGATAGCGAGACCCTGAAATAATGCGATTTCAGTTGCAGTGCTTCCTGTGAAGCCACAAAACCAACCATTTTATTACAGGAAACGACATATCTGTCATCATAAAACATAAACACACATTTGTTTTCAAATCATTCAAGAAAATATGTGCAACAGTCTGGAGACCAATCACACATGCAAAACACACACAAAAATATGTCTCAAGTGTAAATGCATATACACACACCCAGGTGCCGTGCCCAGTGAGAGAAAAATATATTTATTTTTGCGACTGCAGTGAGAAATCCTGCAGAGTAAACAACTGCACGAATCACTGACAACCTGCAGGTGGTGCAATCTACATACAAAACACCAGCCCCCCTGTGGGGCAGTGTAACACAGCCATAGATGTATTATGACTACAACAGGCAGTGAGATTTAACCACATAGACAACTCCCACACTGATTATTATGTTCTTCACAAATAATGTAAAACAGTAACCAAAATAAAAAGGACATACTATCCCTTCCTGTACATCAAAACAGAAAGTGGACTGACCGACAACTCTCAATGCCAAAAGCGACAAAGACAACTGTCACGTTTACTGCCAATTCATCCATTGGCTGAGGATGTTGTAAACTGAGAACAACATGAGAAGAAAAAAAAACTGTAAATAAGGCTCAGTATATAAATGATTCAGTGCTAACAAGGGCTGTCTTTCATGAGTGAGGACAGAAGACAGGAGGAGAGAGACATCACCTGGGAGCTGGTGACAGGTGGGGATTGCTGTAGATTTAGAGGAGGCTCATTAAGGCTGATGTGGAAAATGATGATTCATTCAGATATCTTCTTCATCCCCATATAAGTACCTCCGGTGGTGTGAACAGTGTCTCCAGAATGAATCATCAACATTTCAGCAGTGAAGTAGAGAGGAGCAAGTGTGGCTCTGAATAAAATAGTGGTTGTTCATGCATTGGGCAAGAGCCAGTAACAGACGTTTCAAGGTCACTTGCTCCACCAGCTGAAATGCAGCAATGAAAAGAGGAGCAGGAGACAAAAAAAAAAAAAAACTGGCACTCTAACAGCAAACGCTGGCAAGGGCCGAGATGTGATGGATGTACGTGTGTGTGCGTGCGCGCACGCGTGTGTGTACCATTTCTCAAAGTGTATTTCAGTATCACCTGCTGATGACTAAGCATCAATGACAAGCAGAAAGTTAATACAGGGGTGGGTTATACAGTACAACTACTTCCTGCTTTCTTCAGGAAGCTGTTCATACAACAGGGGTCCCTAAGTAATACCATTATAAACTGGGCTGTAAAGCATTATGTGTGATTTTAGGTTATTTTACAAAATATAATTTTTATGCACAGATATAGACTCTGAAAAGTCGGTTCATTCTACAAGTGTCTGGGGTTTCGATATAATAACTGACAAAATAAAATACAGACACTTAAGTACGGTTGTATTCATACCTAAAGCTATTTACTTACCTTGGAGTCAGAAGGCTGATTTTTATTTATCATTGCGAATGATAAATAAAAATAATAAAATATTACCTTTACAAAATTATAAAGGTAAGAACACAGTTTATATTATATAAGAGCAGGCTCAACGCTGCAGGCAGAAATACTGCAGTTCTGTTATACAGCAGTTCAGAAACCAACCTGGTGATGTAGGCCTCAGAGATCCTGATGTCGGTGGGTGAGCTGATGTCTTTTCCCGAGCATTTATCGTCTCCAGCGTGGCCACTGCTGGCCTCACTGTCAGCCTTCTGACTCAGAGTGTCGGAGAAGTTGTCATCTCTGGAGCATAAACAAAATGGCACTGAGACATAGAAGGAGCAAGCAGAGGTGACAGACATACCAGCCACAAAAAAAGAGAGAAAAAGAAAAAAATTAATCTTTCATATTTGTGCTTTTTGTGGATGATAGGATTCCATATCTCGGTTTCCTGTGTGTCAGCACGTCTCCCTCACATCCCCAAGGTCCAGAGTCCGATGAGTCATATTCCAGGCTTCTCAGTATTCTAGTGATGCACCGCGGTGGCGACACTCACACACCCACGCACACAGGGCAGCTCCAGTGAGGTGTGTGACTGGACACCGGATGCAGTTGGTGCTTGTCAGGTGGCAGTAATCAGAGCTACTGAGATGCTGATGTGAATCCATGTGAATGCACAGAGACAGCAAAGACAAGTGATTGTCCAAAGACGTGGTGGCAGCAAACCAGGCTTACAGACAGAGCACAAAGTTCACCTCTGCATCTTGAAGAGACACCCTGTGCTAAAACGGTCTGTCTGGCGTCTCTCGGCATGTTTTATTCCCGGCTCTTTTATGGGACAAGTGAAAGAGCACAACCCTGTGTGCACAATCACTCTGCAGCCCGTTCTGTTTAAGTGGAGCGCAGGATGTTACTGCACTTGGGGACAACCCAGAACGGCGGTAAATTCCCCTGCTCCTTCATTAACTGGGAGACACCCCATCTGCAGTGCCCCTGCTGGTGAATTATTAATACAGGAAACAGGGAAAGGCATTCTAAAACACCCTTTGTCAGCCCGCTACTAAGTGATCAGAGTGATTTTGTTGTCATCCTAACGAGACAGTGAACGCAGGTCATTAGGCACCAACAGTCACCACAGCAGTGTTTATAGCTGAGCAGATCAGAGACAGTGAAGAGAGGCTTGGTTAAGGACACTGGAGATGGAAGAACGCGCCTCGGCCGAGTGGGGACAACAGTAGCGGACAGGAAACAAGGCTGGAGGCTGCATGACCCTACAATCAACTCACGGCCCGTGGCCTCTTACACAGCAAAGTCAACAACAAGTGTGTTGTTTACTCTGCATGGATATCATGAGGGGAAACTGGAGGCTTATTCTTTAAACCAAACTCTAATGCTCTGAGTGGGTGTGGAACTAGTTTAGGAGTAGCAATTAACATTTTCTCAGTGAACCACATGGATATATTTTCTACTGTAGCACTGTCGCAATCTTATCACGATTTAGGCAGAAATATGTGTAGTATTTTAAGTTACGTTTTAAAAATGTATTGTTTAAAGTTCGTTCAGTAAAACTTAAAGGAATACTTCAGCTCTTGAGGAAATATACAGAGAACCCTTGCTGCCTGGCAACTTCTCCAAGCTAACAAAACAAATAAAGTGCCACAGTAATGACATAATCAGTATTATTCACTTGACTGGTCAGTGGTTTAAATGCTGTGGCTGTGTATTTGGGGACGTGCACAATATATATACACATAAAAAAAACACTCACATGTCTTGGACCACGATATACTGATGCGGCACCAGGCCATCGATGCCGTTGTGGCGTCCCTCCCACCAGTCTTCAGACGCCCGCTGGTACAGCAGCAGGGAGGCGCCCTTCTTGAAGGACAACTCTCGAGAAGAGCGCCCCACATAGTCAAACTTGGCAATCGCTTCAATGGGCTCACCCTCTGTCGACGGAAACAGACAGGTCATACGTGTCAGACAAGGCAAAGGAAGTGCATGGCTGGTGGCTATTTTTGTGCACGATTAAATTTTAATAATTGATACAGGCGATAATTTCAATAGACAATACAATACAGACACCAGTACATTTTGGCTCTTGTGCTGCGTGGTCTAACACTGGCGTGTTTATACACGTGGACGCACACTTAACTGCTCATGGAGTTCAAAGTGTGCTGATCCAGTTGGTTATTTTAGTTGCAGTCAATAGTTACTCAGCTCTACAACTGGCCAGGGCCACAATGAGCCCAGAGGAGCTTTGGCAGGATATTTATAGAAGGTGGTTAGAGGAGATCTATATGACTCACAGGCCTGTTAGTCACTGTATGGATCATGGAGATTGGGTTGATAATTACTCAATAACTTCAAATAGAGCCTTGAATCAGTAACATGGGAAATAAATATGGTAAAAGAGAAGAGCAAGAAAGGTTATGACAAACAACATTAATTAATGGCAGCCTGAACGGTCAATATTACAGCTGATTAGTACCGATGGGTCTCTTCAAGGCCGCTGTCTTATCTAAATCCATTTTATGTCAATGTGTATCCTGAAGAAAACAGCTATAGCCGATTCTCCAAGCCAATATGTATGCACTACAGCAACACGGCTCTAAAAATAGCTTCTTTATCCCTCCCTCCCTCCCTCACTCCCTCACTCCTTCCCTTGCCCTCCTGCAATCCCACTTTCTCACTTAAGTCAGACAGGGGGTCCCTGGACAGACGTAGCTTCATCCGAACACGACCTGTCTATATATAAACTGGTAGGTGAGGAATAAAGTAAATGTCCAAAGCTTGCATTGGGCCACGAAAAGCAAAATACAATATATCTTTCACAGGAGCTTAAAGGTAATTCCCAAGTGAGCATAGAGGACACATGAAAGTCTGGTTACTTTATTTTTCTTCTATTTATCATAGCTGAGAATCAGCAACCACCCAAGTTACTCCAAGGAAAACATGTTTATATGTAGCAATAAGAGAAAAGCAACACACAAGAAAAAGGTACATTTTTTCTCCATATTTTTCCCTGAAGCCAAATATTAACCTAAAGGTGCTTGCAGCAACAACCGAAGCAGGAGACTGCATGTTGAGCATGGTAAGATGAAAGTGGGTTTGACAGAATGTTTTATAGTGAAGAGGTTAATCCTGCATGTAAAGTAATATAGACTGCCCTTTGACATGTGCAACCAATATATACACAGTATGCCTGCTGGCGAACTCGACATCAAGGGCATCCTGCTGTGGTCCTGCACAGAGATATACAATCAATGTGTCAGTGAGGTCACCTTTGACCTTGTAGTGAATCCACCAGCAGATAGGACATCAATGTATTGATGGTGTGCGAGAAGCACCACTCTAAAAATTGACACTTTATCATCCTGCATGACAGCCACGGTACATGACACTGTCTTGTGTAACAGCCCTGTGCAAACACTGGGAGATTGTGATGGCTATATATCCCGGTGTTGTGTCGCTCGTTTAGTAATAGTACTGTTGTGTTAACAAGGTGTGAGGAAACAAAGGGGAGGACAAATTATGACTATTCTGAAAATACGGCCGCGCAAAGATTGTGAAATGACCTTCTGAGGGCCACTTATAGAGAATAAGGTTTATAAAGCTTCTAAAATGACATCATTTATAGCTTGGTAATCGGACATTGACACTTATGACGACCCCCCCCACACTCGAGCAGGGACATGGCCATTCAAATAATGATATTTGTGGGCAGCTACTCTAAGATTAACATGTGGAGGGATTTTTACAACTCATTCTCTCTTTCTGTCTTCTTTGTTAGACAAATGTGGCAAATTGATTTGAAGCTTCGAGATGAGAGAATCAAAACATGTCATGCATGTTTTGATCTGATGAGCAGTGCAGGTTTGCTATTGAGTCTGAAACAGTTGTGAGATCATGGTCATATTGAAAATAACTGACGACAACAACTTGACCACAGACTCATATATGTGGACACTGTCCCAGTCTGCTCAGGGGGGAAAAAGAGGTTTGGACAAAAACCATTGTAGCAAGGGATTTCTGGAAAATGTAATCTTCAATTAATCACCAAGAGAGTTGATAGCTGCCATCTGTGTTTTACAGTGGGAATCTATGCCCGCACAAGTTTCCTGTCTAATCAGGTGACCTCTTTTATGACAGAGAACATACAGGAGATGATTTTAATATGGAGAAGAGTGAGTAACAGCTGATGTAATGAGATTAGATCAACTGTACTTCCACTCTCTGTCTATGGAGGCAGATGATGGATGATGATGGGGAGGCCCCTTAAAATTGTCTCTGGGTGTGAAAACGAGACAAGATTGTTGTCACCATGGAAACAGGTTTAAGGAAGTCTGTTACCATGAGAGGACTTGGCTCAACTATGGGTTGATTTTTTTTGTTCACATTGTGTACATCTGGTCAGCTTTCAATCCTGGAGATATATCACTTTTTAATGAGCTGGCCTTTTATTGTCTCTCGGTGTTTTGCTGGAAGTTTAACTGCTAGGCCTGACCCTGTCTGAAATTTTGGTTTCGACTTACTCAGCCATTATTTGATTTGGAGCTGGCCAACTGCTATCCATTTCACCCAAACAAAGGATCACACAATGATCACACAACGTGACTGTATCCCACCCAAGTCTGAAAAAAGTCTATCGTTTCCTCCAGTGGCTACATGAGCCCGGGTGAGTTTTTTACTTTTTTTTTGTAATTCTTATTTCTTTTGGACAGATGGAAATGTAGTTTAAACACAGACCATATAATTTCGGAAATGCTATTAAAACACGACACTCTTGATACACTCCACACATTTTTCTCTTGCTAATTAGTATCACAGATTTTAACCCCTGGCTCGAACCTCTCAAAAACAAAATAAATCTCTTTCCCAAGGGGTCCCATGGGTGCAGACTACCATGAAAATTTGTAAAGAGGGGATGTGGAGATGTCCCACGATCCAGAGGGGAAAGCATTAGAATATGAATGACTATTTGTCACTGACAGTCCAGTTCCCCAGTCCCTCATGATTGCTGCATAGAACAGGCTGAATAGCAGGATTAGCTGTAGAGAGTTGAGTTTAACCCCCACAACACCAAGGACCCAGGGGTAAGTTTCATTCAGTGAGTATATAGACAAGACAACACAGAGTTCTACACCTGAAAATGTTTTCTATGCGACACATTTACCAAAATAACAAGTTTTTAGTGATTATGCATACCAAAGAACTCACCATCCTCACTGGTGTGCGTCTCCGTGCCTCCCTCATTGTCCACCTCCTCCAGGACTCCATGCTCACTGTAGGGGCTCTCGCTGTGAAGACAAACCACCAGGGTCACAGTCATGACAGAGATAAGGGGTCAGGTGTTATAGGATCATTTCAAAACAACAACAGACTTTTTTTCACACCGTTTTTCTATTTTGAGCCCAATCTGGTGACAATTTACTTTCCCATCATGTTTCTAAAGAGGAAGTTCAAACAGCAGTCAAACTGTATTCCTTCAGCTTTCTACTAAAAGAGCTGACATTAACCCCCACCCCACCCCTCACACACACAGGCTACATGAGCCGTCCTGAGTACTGACATAATGCTGAAAGTAGTGATTAGCTTTAGCCAGTGATAAATCCCTGTCCCTGTCTGAGATGATGTGAGAGCATCGGCAAGGGGGAAACAAGGACACATACAGAAAGGAGTCTCAGGTCTGATCTATTTGACTAGAGTTAGCACCCTGTCCGCTGTCCACTGTCTGGAACCAGCTCTGAAACATGCTCTACCTTCACATGTTTCTTAACCACAGACATCTAATTGTTGTGTATAGTTTCTCATTTCAACTCCAATGGACAAGTACTGACACAGCTGTGGTGGTGGGAGTGCATGCATACCTGCATTTTGAGTCAATTCCTAATGAGGCAGAGTTGGATGTGTGCCTTTGTTCCATTCACAGTGGGGGGAAAAAAGGAATGAGAAAACCACTTTTGCCTGTCTGACTCCTATATATGTATCTCATTTAGGAAAGCTGTGTAGCAGCGTGAAGTGACAATATCAGAAAACTCAACAACAACTTGACACTCAGACACCAGTGACAATGTGACAAATTAGTCACATGGTGCTATTGTTAGCAACAGATCACAAGTTGTTAGGTTAAGAAACTGAAGCACAGTGTTTAAGATTTTTCTCATTCCTTACCAATAATCTCCTCCAGCCATGCACTTCTCATAAATAGGTCCTTCCAGTTCTTTGGCATCAGGGAAGATTGTCTCATGGTGGATGATGATGGTCTTGATGATCTCGTTGACGTGGGCCTGGCAGGAGACCTGGTCTTGGCTGTCGGGTGTTGGCATGAGTGTAGGGCCAAAGCATATGGCCAGATTGTATGGGTCCATCATGTTCTCGTCACTGTACTGGGACAAACTGGTAGGAGAAGGAACGGAGGAAGGAGGTAGAGAGGGTTATGAATGCTCATGATTTAGGGCCTCATGAAATACAATAAAAGATGGATTTACTGGTTAGCATCTGTAAACTCACTGGTTAAGGAAGGCAAAAAGGTAGCGCATGACGATGAGGACCGATCTGGGAATGGTGAGGAGGATCTTACGGATGTAGAGAGCTCTCTCATACAGGGTGTCTATTCCTAGAACAGCAAAAATTAAGTTTGTTTAATTCATGTCAGTTCAATGATAGGAACACTATCCAGAGTCAATTTGTGTTCATTCACCTATCAGATTAAATGCACTGCCACAAAATGCCATACTGTATAACAGGTGGATAAGTATTCACTTATCTATCTGATGCTCACATATTGATTATCACCATACTGAGTCTTAGTATATAAATATAAAAGCCAACTCAGAATTATTGTGTATCGCTTGAGAACCAGCAACCTGCAATGATATGTGTGTGTTTGTGTGTGTGTGTGTGGTGTGGTGGTGGTGGGGTGGGGCTCCACAGAAAATGTATCTATGTACTCTTCTGGTATTGACCTTCAACTCAGCTACATGTATAACAATTTGCGTTTTCTTTCCTGCTTTGCAGAACTGAGAATAATGTGTGTGTGAGTGAGTTATTAGCGTCAAAGCTAAAACACATGATCACGACTGCAACTTCACAGTGAAAACATTTGATATCAGTCTCATATCTTGTTTTATCATAAGGCTGAAGCACGCCAAGCTGAACGTCTTGTTACCATCACAATCGTTCCACTGTGACACTAGAAGCAGCCTATTTTATTTGGCTGAGCTGGGGCTCTGCTTGCTGCTAAAAATAGTCATGTCACCCTCCAGCCACTCTGTGCCATCTGGGATTTAGGCTTCTGGGATACTTGTGATGCATTTCATTTTTCATGAATACCTGACAAGGATTCTGGAGGAGGAAGAAGCTAGTATTTTAAGATTTAGTCCCGTGAATGCTTCTACGTCACTTATAAGCACCTGTGTCATTGCACCTGTGCAAAATGTCCTGACTGCAAATTCCAAATTAAAATATAAAAAGCAAAAGTGAATCTGTAGCTCTTCTGAGCTGCTCCATATGGAATAAGCAGAGGGTTTCTAATATGGAGCCTGCTGGGCGTTCAGCCCACACTGCAATCACTGGCATGTTGAGCTGGGGAATGTAAACAGGGAATCCCCATCACTCATCTTGCACAAATGTGTAAACGCACACCGGGGAAACACACACAGACACACTTCACACACTCACAAGCCTGCACAAACATAAAAAAAAAATGCAAACACTTATGGGACACACGTTCACATTGGTGGCTGCACAAGACATTACATCACAGGCTGTGCCCACGTAACTGTGCATGTTCAATTGTTCTTTAACAGAGCCAGTCTTTACAGATCAAAACAACAACGTGACTGTTCTTGTGAGGACCTCAGTGTTAGATTCAGTTCTGGGCTCAAATGTTGCTCAGTTCTGTGGGCACTGAACCATCGTCCTGTAAGCACGGCCAGCTTTGTGCCACTTAGGACAGATGATATCCTTTGCAGTGCTCAACCAAATACCACAGTATCCACAGACGCAGTATTCAAACAAAGTATGAAAACAAGAAGCCAATGTCTTTCTGCTGATGAAGGCGCTGCATTATGTGCCTGCTGTGTTTTATGGATGACAACATAACTTTGTTGAAAACAAAAAGGTCAGTCAGTGTTTTGGGAAATGTACTTTTACTAGTGCTGTAAGATGTGAGATGTAAAACTGCATAAAAAAACGGGATCCTCATTTAATCTGAGTGAAATGAACAGACTTAACACAGATAACATGTGACTGCAGGAAGGGAAATGCTGTGACTAGCACAAAGACCTATGAGCTCTTACTGATGCAGGAGAGCAGATCGTTGAACCTCTCTTTAGGGAACAGAGGGTTTTCCAGACCCCTGAAGTAAAGTTTGAGTACGCCAGCCACTGAGTTGATGTCATGATTGTTCTCATCATCTGTCAGAGGGTCGTTGCCTATTACAACAAAAAAAAGTGGAGGGTCATGTGGCGATTTAAAACCAACTAAATTTAATTTGAAATACATTTGGTTAGGAACAAATCAAAAAGACTATGGACTTGTACCTCTCTCAAAGGAGTTTTTGATGTCATTGACTTCCAGCTGTGATCCAGATACCCGGAATATTCCTTGATGTTGGAGGCCTGCAGGAAGAAGGAAAAGAAAAAGGGGTAAAAAATTATGGGGGAAAAATAATTGAATAAAAGCTTCTTTAGTTGGACCTAAAGGGTTCATCCTATTCCTAAGCACCTTCACTTTTCTAATTAAGGATGATTGGTGAGTCAGGGAGAAGGCAATCAAGCTTTACTTCAGTGTTTTCCTGGGATTAGGACATACTGAGGAGAGAGGTCAAGGGTCAGCAGCAACATAATTAGTCTTCTGTATGCCTCCTATCCCTGCAAATCGTTAGCCTAATGCACAATAAGATGCCGAGGATGACCTAGTAAGTACTGAGAACTCTCTGCCATTTTCTCTAATCTGGTTTATAACCAAAATTCAAACAGTCTGTTTCACGCAAAGCTGCAAGGAAAAGGCTGTACCACTGTTGAAAAGGACTGAATCAGCATTCTCCCATGACTGTGAATGAGGTGGAACAAACTGAAATGTACACGCCCTAAACAATAAACGCCTAGAAATCACCGATGTGTCACTTTTCATCAAAGTTAGAAATGCCAGCAGTAGCAGGTTGTTTGTTTTACAAAAGGAAGTCTTCACATCGAAGACACTGTAAATATAAATAATTTAGATGTGTACCATACTGTAAACAACTCACCATACAAATTTATGTAGCGAATACAGCTTTCGACCACACGGGGAATAGCCTGTCCCGAGTCCTTCGAAGGCAAAAAATACCCACGGTCAGATCATGTACAGTTTATCCTTTTGTTACATGCACAAGATCTAGAGCCCGACCCAGTTTGAATTTCTGATGATGATATACAGCGAAAATCAATTAACAACTAAGGATAACAAAAATATGACAATAGATCATATTAATTTTTACACAACACAATGAAAATTCTGCTATGACAATATTTTAAATACACTTAAATTCCATTTAGAACGGAATTGTAACACATATTGTAGAATGTAACTGTCACTACTTTTAAGAAACAAATGGCTGCAGTTTACGCTGCAATTTGAGTTTTTGCAAACACACACACACACTTAATGTGTGTCCAGAAAGCGAATAAGATAAGTGGTTAAAGGTCTTGGTCGGGCTCTAGTAGAAAATGGTCAATGTGAAGTTAAATCATGAACATTCACACACAGTGAAAGTGAAGCTGAAAAGGATAACGCACAAGACTAAGGCTATATTGCTGAGATCGGACTGAGACAGACGGAGTTGACTTTACTGGCTATTTCTACTGTTCACATTCAGCAAATGCGTCCTGTGTTTAAAGAAGACACAGAACACATGCTTCGGTGGAATATCAATTCACCAGGTTTTCTTCAAATCAGTCCGTCTCAGTCTACTCATGTGATCTGGCAGATGATTATACAGAGACGAGACAAAGTGGAAAACGATGTTAAGGCAGGAAAGATAAAGGAAGTGAGCGCAGGCAAGTAGCATGGGCCCCCTAAGATGCTTCGAGGTGTCTACCTGATGTCGAGTGTGTGAGTTCCGTCGTCCGCGGCTACAGAAATGACGCAAGAGCCATTGATGACAGAGAGGGAGAGAAACAAAGAGAGAGAGAGAGAGAAAGAGAAAAGCAAGACCCAGGTTAGGACCACAGCAGCTGCCCAACAAAGCATTTTACTAAGAGTGAACCCATATTCCACTCTGCTGGCACCAAAAACAAAAAGAAAACAGTGAAAACTAGACAGGACCAGGCAGGACCAGTCTTGGCCTCCAGTCAGAGGCAGTGAAGAGGCGGAATGAGGGAGGCAGCACGATCCATCAGTCTAGCATCCCCTCCCCAATGGCCATTTATTCTGCTGCCTTCACTGGCCTCCCCTCGCTCTGGAGGAGGAGGAGGTAAGAATATCTCTGCCAGAGTAGCACAGTGATGCCAGGTCAGCAGTGAGTCAGAGGAGCTGATGGAGACAAACATTGATCCCTCTGACTGCCGTCCCTCTCTTCCTGCTGCCCTCCAAACCTATCAGTGTCGAACCTCCACCTCCAACAGAGAGTGCCAGTTTCCTGAATCCATCATAGCCCAGATATGATGGGGTTTTTTGTTGTTGTTTTTTTGATAAAAACAAACCAAAGCTAAGATGAGTTGGGGGAACCCACCACAATGTCCAGAAAGCCAGAGCAAGATAGAAAACGGAAAGGAGGAGGAGCGATGTCGAGCGGGCAGATTGACAGTCAGTACCTTGATAAATGACTCCAAATTGCCATTAAATAACCTAACATTAAAAACAGAGCGGGGTCTAGCCCGCCGGGTGCCAGTGTGGGTTTTGAACGGACCATTGGGATGTCTAGAATACAAAGAATGCATTAGAACATTTATACACTGTAGTTCTCCGGTCAGAAAGGATTAGCTCTGTAAAATAATTCTTCAATGACCACTTTGTCCTTCACAACCTTGAACTGACGAATATGCTGTATAAACCTTCCGACTCAAGAATGTGGTTGGGTGGAATTAGTATTTAAAGACAATGCTGAATTAACTTGTTCTCTATGATCTCTTCTTTTCATTTTCAGTTAGCTATTGCAGAGCAGTAAAATATCAGACACAGCTGGAGGCGGCATTTTCCACATGACAGGCCCTGTGGGAAATGCCTCTCTTAGGTTGTGTGACAACAGTTGCTGATGTGAGGTTTAATGCAGTCTGGCATCTTGTGAACCTGTAGGGCTGAGATGAAAGAGAGCAGGACTCTGGTCATTTCTTCTGCCCCTCTATAATTACTAATAAAATAAGCAAGAGAGGCCTGAGAGTGTTTTAAATATCTGATCATGCCTAAAAAAGAAAAGGAAAAAAAGTCCTGGTCATGTAAAAAGTGTTATCTTACTGACATTACAAACTGGATATTTACCTCCTATAATGCATGACTGTATAAAACAATTAATTTATTAATCACTGGCTACCACTTATACTATTCCCCTTTAAACTGCCTTCTGATTAGTTTTCTTTGGTTGAACATTCTCCACTTTATAGTCTCTGATTATCTGTAAAGGCCTGACAAACAGCACTGCTGGCACTGTGAAGAACACTAAGCTACACCACATGATACCAAATTGGGCTTAAAAACATGGCTGCCAGCACATCTGCTCTGTGCGCCACATGTGCTTTGTCCCTGACTAATGGGCTCCTGTGCTTTCATAGCCACAGACGACTTCGCTTCAGTCCTCCGGCCAAATGTCGTCATCGTGATGAGCTTTGAAACACGTCAGGTTCCTGTGGCTGATGAAACAAAAGTGGACTGGATGTGTATCTTACATATGAACAGGTATGTGAGAGTGTGCACTTTACCTTGTGGTCATGTAGTCGGCTCTGTGGCCTGCGGGTATGGAGAGAAGAGAGAAGAGATGTGAGGGGGAAGTTAAATGTGTGACAAGCCACAACCTGTCTCAGAGGTCCCCGCGGTGCATTGTGCATACGCCGACTGGAGCATTTGAAGGCTGCCATCTGTCTGCAACCGCGGGCCCCTTGAGCAGCAAAAACAAAATCCACAAACACACACACACACACCTATGTGCGCATATGCATGTAAGGAACACTTCAGTTACATTACAGTTACAGTACAAACAAACAGCTACCATGGACACAGCTCGACAGATGACGTAGGATTACAGACACTCAAATCATTACGCTAATACACAGAGCCTCGAGTTTGGACAAGCAAAGGGGACAAAATAGCTTCCAAATGGTTTTGGGGAACTGGAGTATTTTTATTTGTGATGATCCGTTCCAGTGAACAGGATCTGACCTGTCTGAGTCTGTGTGACTCATACTGTACTTCAGCTCATTGACAACAAGATGACTAAGAAGCATGTGGGAGAAAAAATAGTTTTTTTTTCTTCCTTCCTTAAAAGCACATGGCTGCAATACTCATTATACTACAGTTCAACAGAGACCACCAGGACTGCTGGTTAAAACAGTGACTGACAGATACTTTTTGGTTGCTAGTAGATTAACTGATGCCCCAAGGAGATCCCACCAGTGTAGAACGCGGGAGTGGGGGGTCTTCATAATGACTGTCACCCCTGTAATTCATGGCAGTCCATTATGCAGGGAGTAAATCAGTCACTAAGACGGATAATACAAATTCACAATCCCCTTCAGACCTAGCATGCCTGGGTAAAACCCAGATTACCATCTAGGAGCTTGGAACAGCGGAAGAATCAGGGAAAAAAAAGGAAATTTGCCAAAGAGAGGGTTTGAAATGGCTTGGGGAAAATAAAAAGTAATTTTGCTGTCAAGACATGGATTCTGGTTAAAATGGGCTTATTTTGGCTAAATGTATTTGACATTCAGATCTAGGGGCGCTTTTCCATTGGCGCCAGCTCAGCTCGGTACAGAACGGTACGGCTCGGCACGGTTGGTGTTCCATTACACTGGTGCTGTGTCGCTACGTGGGCTCGAACAATAAATTGTGTAGCCGTACCCGGAAACCAACGGACCAGTCCTGCGAAGCAGCCCGCAGTTTTGGATTAAACTCAGCATGCTTGGAACCACAGCCGTGTGGTTACAAAGTTAGAACAAGTTGTTTTCGGCCACTGGGGCCTAGTGGAAAAGCGCATGCTGAGATGGCCCAAAGTGTGCTGAGCTGACGCTAGTGGAAAAACGCCCTAAAACGCAAATAACTCAATGCAGAGATTGAGAACAAAGGGAGAGCAAAGGGTTTGTCACAGTACCTTCTCCAAGTGTCCTCTTCAGCACGTCGTGTTTGGCCTGCAGCTTGGAGATGAGATTACTGCCCTCCAGAAACTCACGGAATTTCTAGGGAGAATTGAGAGTAATCACACGGAGGGCAAAGAGCCAGCGCCCGCTCCCGAGACAGCAATCAACGATAAGGCAGCCAAGGGCAAAGGACACACCGAGAGCCTGTTTAAAGCCTATCAGAGCATGTCCATCCGTAGACTGAACCAGCAAAGTGGTTAGCTTTATAAAACAGAAACAATGTGGGAGAACTACTCCTCTAACAGCGGCGTGCAAATTTCAAAGAGAAATTCCACATGCAAGCTTTTAGTTCGTACTTCCATCTTTCCAGATATTTGTTGGTGGCTATCACATGTTTTCACATCATATATAACTGTTTAAAATTCAAACAAATGCTGTTTTCTTTTTCACTTTGGGTTTTCACATTAATATTCACACCTATTAGACTCCTACCATGAAGTAGAACTGCTCCGTCTCCTGCTGGTTGGCCCTCCTCTTGGCAATGCTAGGTTTGCTGAGGTACGTCTCAGACACGGTGGACTTGACGGACTCAGTGGACCGGCTGTGGTGGAAACACTCTGACACGTCATAGTCTTCAATGGTCACCATGTCCTGGATGGTGGTCAGGGTGGCCTCTGACGTCTTTTTGACCTGAGGACATAAGCAAAACATGAGGTAATGCGAAGATCTTTTTCACTGCAAAGAGCTGCAGGGTTAGAAACTAGATGTCATCTCCGCAGTCACAGCACACTGAGTGGGTTGTAGAATCACCCTCCCTAAAAACACCTCTCTCTATCCCATGCCACATATAGATTCAGGTGTTTTCTATCAAGACACACATTCCTAGAAAATCCACCAGCCCCCGTATAAGTCCGTGTCATAACAATCCATTTACAATCACTCAGAGGGACAAGGAGTTAATGGTGTTGCTGGTGATGGTTCATTTGTCATAGGACTTTTAAGATTCTTTTCCATAAACACATCTTTGCTGTCAACATGAATGAATCTGCTGGACTGTATAAATATCAGGACTCTGCTGAGTGTGGACTACCACTGCGAGATGATTAGCCAGAACTTTACAACCATTGTTATACAGATTATATAATGATACTACATGTCAGATGATGTGGAAAAATAAAATTAAAACACACACAAGGCCAAAACACATATCTGGGTAAACTATAACTAAAGATCTGTAGTATACAGATGTGATTGTATAGAAAAGTCTTTAAGGTCCACTGCTGCTGATTTCCTTGAAAAATCTTGGAGGAACATTAGTAGTCAATAGATGGAACCAGGGACCAGTCAAGACAAGTCAGTCCTTCTGTCTGATGTTTAGTCCTTCAAATAAATTCACTAACTTCCCAGTTTATTAAAATTATTCTAATGTAGGGACACTGGCCAAAGATATTCATAGAATAGAGAGAAATGTAGTTAAATAGGCAACCAGACAAGGAGGAAGAGCTGAGCCACAGTCAATCATGAGCATGAATCAGTGATGACAAAAATGTTAAAATAGTAAAATAGTTAGAAATACAAAAATATCCCCAACCACATTTTTAATATAATCCAGCAAATCTCTCTGATGGATTCAAGGGAGGCACTGGAGGGAAAGAAAAATGCAGCCTGTTCGTTTTAAAAGGTGGGAACCCCACGGGTCAAAGGGACACAGCTGGGATTCCTCCTAATTATTCTTAATGGTTGGGAGGTAGTGACCCCATTTCTTTTATTATTACATTAGTGTGACCTCAGTGCTAATGAAAAACAAAGTGGATTCCTAGTGTATCCATTATATACACCAAGACAACAATGGATTATAGCCTGCCCCTTCAAACTGCATGACCTGTGACTCATCAAGAACAAAAACCACCAAAAAAGCAAAGTGGAGTTTGTGTCTTTCATGGGTTGCTGCGATGGATATAGTTACAATGTCATCCATCATGTGAAGTATAACACACTGCAGGTTTGAACATGGCTAATAACAGTGTGGAAAGGAAAACGGGGGATTCTGCTATCATAAAACTTCACAGACATGTCATTCTTTCTTGTGACAATGAGGAATTGTCATTGTAGGAGAGAGAGAAAAAGTCCAGAACTCTCATGTCATCACTTGATACATATATACAGTGGTTTTTATGCACAGCAGTTCCCTAAAACAGCACACTATAATTAGTATCATTAGTAATTAGTATCATTGACTGTGGTTTGGGCTCCATCTCCCCATGTCTCAAAGAGCCTCCTCACAGGTGGCCCCTTTGCAGGTAAGAGGCCCAACTGACATTGTGAAGACGAGAGCCATGCACGTGAGAGAATCGCTCCCAGTGAACAAGCTGCTGAGTTTATACATTATTTAGCAGAGGAATAGTTACCAGTGTACACGGCTGGACTCGATTACAGCAGAGCTTTTAGCTTGAGACTTGATGGACGAGTCCATTAGTCACTGCAGCTGCACAACAACCCCAAAGAAAGTCCCTGGGATTTTGTTAAATTTGTTTACTTTTAATAAAAAACCGCAATCCAGGTATTTTCTCTGTTGACCCGTGTTGACAGTGCATCAATACCAGAAGCTCGGCCAGCTAAGTCTGGCTTACACAGAGCAATCATTCACTGAGCTGAAAATAGCTTTTGTACCACGAAAATAGTTCAATTTGTCACAGCTCTCTGTGTTATTCTGCACAGGGGCAGCACCTAGTTATCCGAACACAGACTGCTGTCCAGAGCTTTCAACAGAACCTATAGTGAGTGTGTAATCAGCTGATCATCTAACTATGCGTGCGCGCGAACACACACAGGCTTTGATGTACCACCCTGAAATTTATCTGAGGAGGATTCTCCCCACGTCACAATCCACTCACCACTGATTCAGAGTAAATTATTCAGCAATGTTTTCTTTCAGCGTTTCGCAAAAGCCAAAGAGGTTTGAGGAAACAGCTGCGCTTCTATTAAGCACTGCCCCGCAGGTTTTCCTGTCCCAGTAAAAACGGACTTCATTTCTCTGTTGTACATTTGACAGCCGTGTTTGCAGGTCGTCACAGCACTTTGAAAGTTCGTTTTCCAAGGATGTATCTGGCAAGCTGTTCCCAGGAAGGGAGGCCATCTGGTGCCGCTAACACGGGGCAGCAGTGCCCTCCAATTCAGACCCACCAGGACATCCACTTCAGAGACACAAGGACATGGAGCACACAATCGTAATGCCACCAACAAGCCCTAGTCTGGGCCACATACTCATTGACTGTATAATGATGAGTATGGAAGCAACTTCTGTTTTGTCTGGCAGGCAAGCAACATAACTGAAGTAGCAGAGAAGTGTTACGTTGTGTTTGCATTAATCTACCTCTTCATTTTCAATCTTCAGAGTAGCAAGGCGAGACTGCAGCTGCTGGAACCTCAGGATAAGTTCTCCATTCACTGGAGGCTGCACTGAGATTTGACACACCTGAGAAAACAAACAGGAAATGATCAGGAACCTTAAGGAATGAGGTCATGTAATCTCTGGTTTAAAACAAACTCTTAAATTCTTCATGGACTGCATAGAAAACCACAGTGACTTCTCCCAAATGAATGCAGGTTGCTCAACAACAAAACAGACATGATATCAGCAGTGGTTGTGCCAGCCAAACAGTAAAACCTTAAGCATATGTTAAGTTACGGGGGGATGTAACATTATTTTCTATTTCAGTGCCCCATAAACCTGTTCTAGCAGCCAGATGCAGTAAAATGCTGCATATAAGCCACAAAAAATAGACTTTACTAAGACTATTTCGAATCAACTCTGAAGTTCCAAATATCCAAAGTAGATTTGGATCAAACTAAAACTTTTTTCAGTGTCAATGCAGTTTATCAACTAATTCAATCATAAAAAGTTAAAATAATTACAAATATAGCATATTATCATAAATTATATTGTACTGATATTTGTACCTCGTCTCCCATGTGAGGTTGGAACTCAAACTTTGCTGGGGGGCAGAAGGCTGTAGGGTACATCTCCATGAACCTCTGGCGGTCACTTCGCGGATCCAGACTGTCCACCGCATTTTCGATGATGTCAAGGCCCTCATGGCGTGATGTCTCCAGGTTGTATTCGGCTGACAGGTAGGTCCGCAGGGCTCGATTCAGACTGGCATGATAACCCAAGTCACAGCACTGGATGAAAAAAAGAGGGTCAATGTCAGATAGCAATTACAAATAAAAGAGAATAAAGAAAATGTGCATTTTAAGTGCAAATAGACCTGTATGTTGTGGAAAAAAAGATTGCACTGCTGCCTCTATGTTGCACAACCTGGATTTCACCACAGGATCTAATGTGGATTTTTAATAACAACAACCTTGGCCAACGTCTCTGCCGGGAAGACACACATGCCCCTGGCACCCACAAATACAAACACACGCTCACACAGTTACACACAGACACCCGGCCAGCTCGTAAGCTTTGTTTCCTAATATTAAAAGTCTCCCTCATCAATAATCAGACGAGTGCGAGGCTGCACACAGTTCACACACAGTGTGTGCTACACTCAGTCGTGCACAGGCACACCCTGGTGAGATGTGAAGGCGCGCGGGCAGAGTAGGGAGAGGGGTAATTTCAGCACACAGCATGCCATAGAATAGAGGCTGCATTTCTTTTCCTCTCAATCCCGTCTGGAATCTGAAAGGCCAAAAACCTTGCAAACAAAAACTCACCCTATCCCTGTGCCTTAGAGATGCCACTGAAAATGGTGCATGATGTTCATTTTGCAAACAAAAATAATACCAACCCCGGTGATTCATATTGTACGTAAAACAGAAGGATGTTGTAGGTTTCATGATCATGCTTTCATGAACAGTAGTAAGAAATTTTCACAGCTAAATAGTGTCAAATATAACCGATAATTATTCTTGGGATTTCAATAATGACAGAAATAAAGGAGGGGAAAAAACACTGTAAACATTAATAGGCTGCTTTAATTCATACTAGTGTGGGTCCTAGTTTTATATCAACTTCAGCTGCTCAGCTCATTGATCTCACTTTAAATCTTTTATGAAGGTCAGTGGAAAAAAAAGTTCATAAAAGTACGACACACTGAAGTGTGTGTTCTGAATGTGCAACACCGTCCTCAGCAGCCCCCCCACACACACACACACACACACTCTTAATGGAGACTGAAGATGCAATAGATACATGTGGTTTCATACTTACATCAATTAAGTCCGACAAGTCGTGGATGTAGTACTTGAAAACAGAGGAGTTTGACGCTTCCAGTGTCAGCAGATACTCATTTCGTGCTTTGATCGACTTGAGCTTGTTCTCGGAGTACTTAGCTTGCCGCTAATGGGAGAATTAGAGGAAAGAATGAGAAGCAGACAATCATGAACAGTAGTAAGAAATCTCCACAGCTAAATAGTGTCAAATATAACCGATAATTATTCTTGGGATTTCAATAATGACAGAAATAAAGGAGGGAAAAAACCATTGTAAACATTAATAGGCTGCTTTAATTCACACTAGTGTGGGTCCTAGTTTTATATCAACTTCAGCTGCTCAGCTCATTGATCTCACTTTAAATCATTTACGAAGGTCAGTGAAAAAAAAGTTCATAAAAGTACGACACACTGAAGTGTGTGTTCTGAATGTGCAACACCGTCCTCAGCAGCCCCCCCACACACACACACACACACACTCTTAATGGAGACTGAAGATGCAATAGATACATGTGGTTTCATACTTACATCAATTAAGTCCGACAAGTCGTGGATGTAGTACTTGAAAACAGAGGAGTTTGACGCTTCCAGTGTCAGCAGATACTCATTTCGTGCTTTGATCGACTTGAGCTTGTTCTCGGAGTACTTAGCTTGCCGCTAATGGGAGAATTAGAGGAAAGAATGAGAAGCAGACAACAACAGAGGCAAGAGAGGGTGACTTTAATGAGTTGAGAATTGCTTTTTTTGACGAGTGATTGCGCTTTTATGTCTCTGTAGCCAGTAAACATCACACAGCTGCAATTGGATTACTGGCAAAACAACAGCTTCAGTGCAAATAAGAGGACAAACAACTTACATTCTGTTAAAAATAGTAAAAACAAACAAAGTTGGAATAGGTTTTTACTAAATACGTATTTACTAAAAACGGCCTGTGTCCTTCACTTCAGTGAGGACACCTCAGTCAAATCCATGTGTCTTCATCCTACACTTCCTCTCTATGAGATGACCAAAGGGCTGTGAGTCACCATCTACTGACCAACAGGCCTTGACTCACATCATTCCAAAGCATACATAATTTAACACTTCCTCAATGCATTTCAGCAAGAGTCATGTTTGAAAAAAACTAATTCTTATAGGCTTAAATCATTTGTTACAGAGATGTAATTGAGAACAGGCCTGTTCTGAGAACACAGAAGCTTTAATCATGTCTACAGTTTGTTTTCTTTACTCAGTTAAGCAGGACTATGACAAAAAAGACCTGCTGTAACCAAAGGTTTTTTTTTTCTGTGACTATATACTGTATGTTTTCCAATGTTAAAACAAGTTCTATTGTCTGAAACTATTCTATAGTAAGTGATGTACAGTAACTACCAACTCCATTCAGGCTTAAATACAAACGTCATGAATATGAACAGTTAACAAATATGAATCTGTGGTATTCTACCTTTTCTTTCATTTTCTCGATCTTCTTCACAGAGCTGCGCCTTGGGTTCTTGTCCTCCATTCGGATGCTGAAGACAGGATCGACCCTGCCTATCTGCTTCTCCTCTTGCTTTTCAGCCTCCTTCAACTTGCTTTCAGCGCTGATGCTTTCGGAGTGGTACATGTGGTATGTCTTCATCACCTGAGGAGACACAGAAGTGACAATTAGTTGGAAAGAAAAGGATCTTTATGGCCAGTTTGTCATTTGTTTTACATAACAGCCAAAGGGCACCATGGTAAAATGGGGCTGTCTTAGTCAAAACATGTTGAGTTTTAAGTCACTTTGTGTAAGGTCAAAAGTGATAATAATCCATCTTTATAGACAAGACTGACCTTTGTCAGTCCACAACTAAGACATCCATTTTTGAGCCACTCATTCATCACAAATTAATTCAACTCATCTTCTAGCAGGATGCTTGTCTCTCTCAATACCACAAACCAAAGACAGATTCTCTCCAGCCTTTTTTATGACAAGTCCATACGGCCACAACAGCCACAAGCCACTGCAGCTAAATCTAACATATGTTTAGGAAAAAAAACAAACTCGGGGAGCAGATTTGTTTGTCCTCTAGTCCAGAAAAAGGAAGCTGACTGCTCCTTTTCAGGCATTAATTGGCAATGCAGCTATTGTTTTTGAAATGATCATATGTAAATTAGCGTAACCTTAACACAGGACAGTTGGAAGACACTTTATTCAGATGGAATTTAAAGTTGAGCAAATAGTCTTCAATGGACTGATGCAAACTGAGGGCAAATGTTTGATATTAATTGTCGTTGTAGCATATACATAAATAAAGCTTTTATTCTGAAGGCTACATTGGAAATGAACTTAAACCCATTTGCCCTTTGTTCTTCAACAACAGACAACTTTATATTATGTAATATGCTCTCATTAAAGGCAGCAGCAGAGGATGTACCCCATACAGAAACAGATCTTCTCCATCTATATATTCAATGCACAGCACAAACAAAATTTCACTGCCAAAAGAAAAAACTGTCTGCTGTTGCCTTTGATAGATGAATTATAAATGCATGATCCACACACAGCCTCCTCTCAAATTCAGTGCCCATTATTATTTTTCAGCTTATGCACTTTATGCAGCCACACAGACCTTGGCACACCCGCAGGCACTGATGGAATGAGTAAGGTATAACACGCACTTGAGTCATCATCATCATCATCATCTTTGTCATCATTAGGAGAGGTTAAAGTGTGAGAGTGAATGCATTCTGTGCAGATCCATTAAGCAGTGACTCAATTGTTAAGTACCAAGAAAACCACAAAACACCAAGAATGAGTTTCAAGGACAGGGCGCTCTAAGCGATGACAAACTCAGATTAACCCTGGTTCAGAGTGAATGTGGACGAGCCATAGGACAGACAGACGTTTAATGGCTCTCAGGACAGTGAATGAGATGAATTATTGGCTGGGGAGCGTTTAAAGCCATGTCCATGACTCTAACATGGAGTAATAGATAACAGAGCTGACTGAACTTGGCAGATGTATAACACTCAAATATTTGCAGTCGACCCAAAATGAAAAAAAGTTTCTTCTTGTTTAGAATGCGTTGCTGTTTAGCATTAAATTGTTAAACAAAAGCTGTATAAACTCTGTAATCATAATTATATCTAATCAGACTTTGTCAAACATAAATCTAATGTTGATGCAAAGCTCAACAAGCTGTGATTCATGGCAGTTGGTTAAATATACTGTACCGAGAGGGAGAGCAGAAAATACATACAGCAGCAGCACACAGGACTAGTGGTTCAACCTGGAAAAAACCATCTCTAAGTAAATTATAGATCCACAACCTGTGTGTGCGACACACTTGTCCACAGAAAACCTCAACTTCAGTTCAAATAAAGACTCAACCATCCCCAACTCTAAACATCTTTGACTCAAACTGAGTTATTTCTGTGCGAGTGGAACAACATGGGAGAGCCCGGTTTGTCTGTAGCCTTTTCCTTTGGTGGGGCTTGGCCTTGCTGGAGCCAGTTCAGAGATGGGTGACTGACCTTGGCCACGCACTCCTCACTTACTGGTCTGGAGTCTGCCGCTGGTTTGTTTACTTTGCTGCTTCTTTTAGAGAGACACATTTAGAAATGGAGCAGACCTGTTATTTTATTGGCAGGGGCTGACATCAGGACTATAGCTGTCTGATGCAATACCGACACGGTGTGTGCAAATACATGTGTGTTTTGTCACTGCGTTTCCTCCCACAAGAGCTAAATCGGGTCAAATCTGGAGCGGAGACTTTGTTGACAGTGACCCGGACTGTGACTATGGAATAGCTCATTGTTGCATTTGGAGCAGCACATACTTTGACCGGAAGTGCAACCACTGTCATCCTCTAAAACGAGTAACTGGAAACTCTATTAGCGAACCGAATGGCTTTCCGTGCCCTGTCATGAAAAGGAATGACTTGGCCTTGGCTTGTACTCTGACCTGTGTACATCCCAGATTACCCTGGCAATCAATGAGGAGGCTGATACAATACAAAAGCTAAAGTTAACGAGGAATAATATGACTGTCACACACACAACAAGACAAAAAGCAAAAAAGGAGAAAACCAAATATGTATGGCAGAGTTGTTGCTATCAGTCTCCCCCGGTGCAGCTCTGTGTGAATTTGCTCTAAAAGATAAGATCCACATAAAGCGTGGGGTATGAACTCTAACGAGTCAATATAAAGTTGAGACCTCACAGTTTGAATTGTGAGTGCACAAGGGTAAAAGGGATTGTGTTTCATGCTTTTTTGTGCTGTAAAAAAAAATCAGACTTTCCCTTAAGGGTCTTCAAGCGATACTTTGATGTTATTAACGAGTCTAAAATCACAGGAAGACACTTTTTTTTAATAATTACTTACTGTGTATAGCTCATTTAGGACCTTCATTAAGTCTTCCTGGAGTTGAAAGGCTATTTCCTTGCTCTGAAAAAGAAAAACACAAGCACAAACAATGAGATCAACAAGGTAAATCCCAAGGCAACACAAGGAAATTTGCATGGAGAGGTTTTCTAAACGAATATAATAGTATATACTTCTGTCAAACCAAAACACCACTTAATCAGTACTGACCGATGCCTTTAAATTCTATTATAAACAGTAACCACTTTTAGCAAATGTACTTTCACTCTATATTAGGTTTTCATATGAATGTGCACTGTGACCAGAGCCATAACCACAATCGACTGAGTAGTACAAACACAAAACTGAAGAGTGTATTTATCTATGTCAAATGCAGGGAGACCGTGTGAAAGTGGTATCAGAGTCAAAAGGGCTTTTCCACTCAAATTACTGAACTTAAGCTTAAGTTTCAAAGTCCACATGCTTAACACATTATCTGTTTTTTTATGGTTTAATGTGAAAGATTTTGCTCAAATATGTTAACTCAATCAGTCGTACCACATGGCTGACTCAGTAATACAATCACACACCCGCAGACATTAATGCATCCCACGGTTGTGGGATACGGTTTAGCACAGATGCTGTGATGGACATGGTGGGGCTGATGCTATCAATTCAACTGTGGCGCTCCCATATTTCTTTCACATTGACTCATATACTGTATCGTATGTTTATCAGATTATGAGTCCTGCCAGTGAATTTTTGATCTCTACAGTCAATAATGGGCACGGTTACCTGGAGGATGTTATGGCATTAGCCCATACTTTAGGTTCTTTCTCTAAACCAATTATCTTTGGACAAATTTCATTCTGGGAGCCGCTTACACCAAAAGACGAAGAGAGTACTGAGGGTGTCGAACCAACAACTGCAGTGGGATACATCACCATTTACTTCTGATCAAGAAACTATTTAAGTTTTTCTATGATAGCATATCATGATTTTAACAAATATTCTTAATTTAAAACGTATATGCAAGAATTCTCTTTACCTGTGAAAATTTGCTCTTTTGCATTTTGTATATTTTGATGAACTATGAAAATATTCTTTAGAATGTAAAAAGGGTAACTGCATTCATTTGGTCTGACAGAGAATGAATTGTTTACATTAGTGATTCTATTAATAAAGCTGAAAAATAAAAAGAATCCAGAATTCTGCACTAAGATCAGTCTGGGGGTGACACAACAATTGGAAAACCTGACTGAACACAAAACCTCATTCACAGGTAAACCTGAACTACACTATGTCAAAGCATGTGAATAAAAAACAAAGAGTAGTAGACTCTCAGTTACCAGCTGCCAAGTTGGTGTCTGAAATTATCATGGCCTACACTAATCAGCAGCATCTTTCTAACGGCACCTCCTCTGTCAGTTCCCAGATTGGTAGTGCTTACTTAATCGAAGGACAAACAGCCTATAAGCCTGGATAACCGCAGCTTTAGATGCATCAAACTTGACAACTGGTGTCCTCAGCCTTGTTTCCGAATGGAGTGTAGATAAGGCAGCTACAGAAATGTCTTACGGTTTTGGCAAATTACAGGATGATCGCCTCTTTGAGTTTACTGTAGACCTCTAATTATATCTCACAAAATATGACAGGGCCATATTAAAACTACACTGGCTATTAATTGTTGGTTTTTGCCATGTATAGACAAACCCTCTCCTGTGGGAAAATCCATTAACAAGTGACAGTTCAGAGCACAGAACCTTTGACTGTCTGTCAGATCTAACACTCGTCAGCTCTTCCCCCTTAAGAAGCCTGGGAAGTGATCCAGAGCTCAATGAAAAGCCTCCTCGCGATCACATAAGCAGCGAGAGTGTATGTGCGAGAGAGTTGAGACAGAGATGAAAGTGAACAGACATTACATTCATCTGCATCTAAAATAATGAATAATAATAAACTCATAAATAATCCCACTCTTCAAACTGTTGCTACAAACAACACATACCTTATCTGTATTCATGTTATGAAAACGATTCCACTGCTTTGATGTGCAATACATTTGTGTAAGAGGAATCTAACACAGAGGGTGGGGGTCTAATTCTTTAAAAGTATCTTACAGTGTCCCCTTCAGCTTATACCATCTGTATTCCAACCACATTCCAACCGCATTAGATAGATCAAACAGCCCCGGAGAGAAGAAACCAAGTAAGCCTTTGGGAAGTGGTAAGTTTCACATTGCCACTGACGTTAATCATGACAAAGAAATGGCAGTTCTTCACCACCAGTGTGTGTGGCTCAGTATGAGTCTGAGATACACAGTTAAAGTGCTTTACTCTGTTTTTAATGTTTAAATCATTGATGTGCATTTCTACTTATTCACTGTAAAGTTATGATTTAATACATTTTGTGCTAAATTAGGACACGCACACTTCCTGAAACATCCTTGAAACAACTCTGTACTTAACACACTGTTAAACTGATATTAATTTGGAATATTGGTGTATTTTAAAATACAAGACTAAAGAAAACAAATAAAGAAGCCAGCATGATAAATACTCACATTCTGAAATTTAAGTAGTTCAATGGAATTTAATCATCATTCATTTATTATTTACCCCTGTTTTTCCTACCATGACATGTCAAAACATCTACTGTGAGAAAAGGGCCAGTGTAAAATAAACTAGACCCGTATATGCTTTGCCTGTGGAGAAGTTCAATACTGCCTCAAGCTTTGAGAAATCCACCTTGTGGCTGCAGCCGCAAAACGTGACTTCCATAAATAAAACACTGCAGAGTAAAACAAAGAGCTTGTTGTATGAATAATGAAAAATGTGATACGATCAATCCAAGCATAAAGAAATAAAGAGAGGTCCACTTCTGGACCTTCGCAGTCAAACAAAAACAAGTTTTCGACAGATTTTGTGGCTGCAGCTCTGCAAAAATAAAAACACATGCTAAAAGACGTATCGGTTGATCCTCCTCCTGTTCCATCTCACAGCATGAGACCAGAACATACAACAAAATAAAAACGCGCGGCTTTGATGTGCCGGAAGGATGACAACAGTACAGCTGTCTCCTCTACGCTGTGAAGGAGGCCATGTAACATGGGGGACTTATCTGTTGTTTGTGCCTTGTTACTGACGCTCTGCTGAGATCAAATGCTCAGAGGCTTTAATTAAAGGGCGAGTCTCCTATGAACTGGGACCTCCCACCAGGCTGCTGTTTGTCTCCATAATGTCACCTGGAGCCACTGGGAAACTGCATTACAAACTTATAAAAGGCACAAACATTCGACAATGTTTGGTTCATAATCTGGATATAGAATAAGGACACATATGTCACTCACACACTGTCTTAAATGTTTACACAAAATGTAGTCATAGCAACACCGTTTTTAAGAGTTTCGACCCCAACTAAAGGGAAATTTCAAAATATGTGAACGCAACAATGGCTCTGTTCTTGAGTTTGTCGAGAACAAACTCAAATACATCAACCCCTGTTCTATTCCTCTTTTTCTATTTCTTTTATTTTACTAAAATCCCTAATGTTTTTTTAAAAAGTCGCAGTCTTTCATTATGATGATCATAGTGCGCTGCATCTTTGAAGTGATCATGATATATGACTTTCACATCAGGCCTCATTAGTTGAACCATAGCTGCAGTTTCCTGTTAGCACGGGATTTTGGTGAGTAGTAAAACACGAAGCCCATATACAATCAAATGAAACAATACCAACTTACTTTTTGAATCTGAATCTTAAAGCAAGAAAGCAGAGAAGAGAAACTACGATATAAAAAGTTATGCGCTAAACTGACACAAAGGCACTCCCCTCTGAAGAAAAGCCACTTTGTAATTTTGGTGAGTTCATGCGACTCCTGCAGCATAGGAGCTCGTAATCTGTAAGGGAGTAGTCGTCTTTGTGGTGAAGGAGGCAAGCTGTGGCCAGGTTTCAGTCATGAAGCCACAGTTCAGATGCTGGAGTGAAGACACACTGATCTGACTCTGAGGCGGATTCTTTGCAACACTCAAATTCACTAAACCACAGGAACCCGACTGAACTTCATACCATCACCAACAAACACAAAGGTCAATACACACATGTATACTGTGCATACCCTGGAAATTTAAATATACTTCGCTGTCAACTGAATGAGTTAATTGAAAGTGAAAGACTGTTTATATAACATAAGTGACTGGGGACATTGCTGCCTGAAGTGACCACTATGAGAAATCTGGATTGTGTTAGTGGTAAGTTTTAACTGCTCTCTTTGCAGATCAAAGAAAAGACACATCTGACCTTTTCTGGTCGAGGTCAAACATCAGTACAGTAGAAAGTAACTAAAAAAGTAGTGTGGGAAGTTGAAGTAGTGAAAGAGACTTAAGGGGAGCATGAAAACGTACAACTGAGATATAAAGACGTGTTTTAAATATGTGTTAAATAACACAATGCAATACAAAATGATACATATTAGTGCACTGTGAGTGAGTAGTGTGCTTTGATGGCTATAAATTGTTTCCCATTGCACATTGTTCCCATTGTTTCCCTCACCTTCTTCAGTAGCCGTGTGGAGTCCTCGCTGATCTGCATGAACCTCATGATGACGTTGTTGAGGTAGATGTCGCTCAGTGTGGCATGGTCCTTACTCTCCCTCCTCACCTGGTTGAGTAGCAGATACCAGCAGTTGACAGGTGACAGCAGGTTCTGGTCTTTCCTACATCAAACACAAAAAACCATCAGGTGTCACACAAATTAAAAACTTTGTGTAACTAGCAACACAATTTATTAGTGAGAATCATCAACTGAAGCATCAGTGAATTAAAAAAAAACATTTGTGGAGGATTTTTAACAACTTCAATTGTATTAGAACTCTTCACTGTACTTTACTTAATTTTAATTAAATCCACACTATTATTGTTTACCTTTAGTGCAACAGAACATTTTGCATCTGTAGCCACGTCAATATCTCAACATTTGACATTTTCGTGACACTGTGACACCTCTTAGACAAGCATGATGTCTATAAGAATCTACTGCACACCAGGGCCTCTTATTAAAACGGAAGACGGATGCATCATGGGCCTTCCCTTGGTGTTAAATGCCCCATATACTGCTGGTTCCAGGCCTAAAAAAATCCCCATATATTACAAGGACAACGCAGTTAACTTGAAAATACTTTGTATCACTGACATTTCTGGGGCAGATCTCTTGCAATGCTCTGAGCCGAGCTGACTTCCTACAACCAAGGAACAGTGTGACACAGACCTTAAATACATGTAGTGGAATTCAGCAATAGAAAGCATGGGTGTGTTTTATCTTATGCTGAAATGTAAAACTACTAGAATGACGTGAGACAGCAGCAAGACAAACTGAGAAGGGGAGAAAGGTCTTAGTAAACGGCAAAGATAAAAATCTGGGTGCAAATTAGCTAAAAAAAAAGTCTGGAAGCATGGGAGCCGTTTCCTGTGCTGTGTGCCGGCTGCCTCCAAGCTCACTGTAGGACATTGTCCAGGCCAGAGCAAGCTGTGGCCCTGTATTAACACTGGCCTGCAGGCTGACTTCCTCTGGTTAATCTACAACATTCCTCCTGCCTGCTAAACAGCAACACAGAACATGAATGTGTGAGTCTGTGCATGAGTGCCTGGTTGGGAGGGGTTTTAAGGTGGGGTCTTAGGTCAAGTCGTGCAGGAACCATATGGAGACTCTCCTCTGCTCTCCACTCACAAAGTTAGTTTGGAAAGGCAGGCAGCACTTGTCAACACAACAGGTGAAACTGCACTCGTCAAGTGACCCGGCCCTGAACTAACCTTCAGCACTGGCATCACATCTGCTGCAAGGGCAAAATGTAAGAATTTCTCCAAATGAATAACTGACACACACACTCGAACCAGCTGACGTGTTCCCATAGACTCTACAAAAACAGGAAGCAAGCTACATTTGATAAAAGCAGAGCCAAGCAGAGTGACATTAAAAACATCCGAGGGTCGTTTTTCAAAGACACCAGGAAAACGGCGAGAAAATAAGTGAAGCTGTCCAATAGTCACAGCAGCAGGACAGCATCACACACGCACACACACATGCTGTCAAGAGCAATTACCATGAATCTGTTCTGCATTATGTATCAGCAGAGTGCAATTCTTCCATTTTACAGCACCGAATCTAGATATTTAAAGAAGTCACGAGTGTCTTCATGTGTCGGTGTTCATTATTAATTCATGCATCTGTGCATGTGCAGATGCATAATGTCAAAGTGGTCACTGACATGAAGCTGGACCCAGCACGTGAGGAGCACCTGAGACGATGTAAAAATATTGCCATTTTTCAAAAGGTATCAAAACAAATCTTTTATTGGGGAAAAAGATTAACAACAAAAGTTGCAATCTAATAACTTTGATGACCTTTTGGTAAAACAGTGAACACAGGCGACACCACTCTTTCATTAGCTCATTGGATGACTACATTTTGGAATGAAAGAATAAAAGCAAGACTTCGTCAGCAGTGGAGTTGGTAAACTACTTGGGTTTAATGAAACTTGGGTGAAATCAAAGATGCATTTAAAAGTTCCAATGAACACAAACACATCCCGAAGCACCTTAGCGGACTGACCCACAAAATCAAACTGGGTGCCTGCTTGTGAAAGGAGGACAAAATGAGAAAAAAGGCCCCGTGCAGGTCATGGCAACAAAATAACCTCTGGGAGTTTGCTTACCCCACATAATAACAGGAAAATCCCTCAATGTCATCATTTCCCCCCTCAGCCAGGGCAGGAACTGGGTCAGACAGATAGACAGACCCTCAAGGGCTCAAACATAGGTAGGAAAGGGGAAGCTAATGTCCAGCTGAGGTCATAAGAGAACTGCCTGAAACAGAGCCTATGTTGACTACTTTCCGCTTCTGTATATTGTATATATAATGGACATATAGATAGATAAATAGACAGACTTTATGAATACTTAAAATCAGTAGCAGAGGCAAAATGAGTATCACACTGATAACATTTATCTCTTAATAAAGGCTGGGATGGGGCTTTCTGGCTGCAGCACAGTGGCTGATGTGCAATCTAGACATGTGGCTACTGAGAGAGCAAAGCGATCACAAGTCCTGACTTAACTGAAACAGGTTAAACACAGATATGTTTAAGCAGGGCGCTGAACCCGATTGTAGAAAAGAAGTCTATTTAGGGATCAGGTGCAATTTTCCCCATTTTCCTGACAACAGAGGCCTCATTTCATACATGGAGAAGTTTGTGAACTAAACCGCTAATATGCCACAACTTTTTCCTAACATGAAAGAGATGCCGATTTTATTGTGTATAAAATATGTTACGGTATTCCTCATGCAAAGGTAAAACACTGGCTTCCACTAGCATAGACCTGAGTTCGATCAAATTGTGTCTTTAAAACAAACCAAATTAAACAGTTTAAACCCAGACACTTGAGGATTTTGCTGACGTGTCAAATGACAACTGGCAAAAGGCTACAGACAAAATTAAAGCTCAAACTTTTTCACACTACAGACAAATCTGCCCATTGGAAACAGCCTAGAGAATATGGAGAACACAAGACCTTACTGTAAGCCTGGTATTTATGTGAATACAAAAAAGGCCACATGATTTAAAGCCCACAGGAGGACCTTTAATGTTATTCAGACGCCTGGTATTTACTTACAAAATATGCTTCTCTGCACTTGCCAAATGTTTTTTCTGTGAATGAAGTGACCAGACTGTACATCACGCGATGAAAACCACAGAGCGCCATTCCAGCGTCCCCTCACCAGTTAGACACACGGGCACGCACAGCTGCTAAAGCCATTGGAGGCTCAGACAGACAGTGGGAGCTATTTGCAGACTCCGAGTACAAATATAATTTTTATTTTTGTACCCACCACAAGTTCAAACAGTATGCAAATGTCTGCTTTTACCCCATGCTGTGTAATAAGGCCAAAAAGTACAACACGTCTACGTCAAGACAACTTTATACAGCAGATTAAGAATTAAAAATCTCACTCTGCAACTCAGAGGCTATTCCGAGGTTCATAAATGAACCCATACGAGACTGTAAACCAACACACAGTGGAGTGTCTCCTCACTTGTACTGCTGATGATCCTTGGTGCTACGAGTCTTTGCCATGAAGCGTTCGGCCAATTTCTCCAGGTTTCTGGAGTACTCCATCTCAATCTCTGCCTTTTTCCTGAAGAAGTCCTGGAGGTCCTGCAGCAGCTGGACCCTCATCTCCGTCTGCTGGTCCAGACATTTTTGCTGCTCTACTAACTGGGCACGGATCTCTGAAGAAAAGCAAACACAAAGTTCCAGATGAGGCTACAACCTAAAATATGGTTTACATTTGTATCATGTAGGTTATCAAATCAGTAGAAGTTGGTTAAACAGTAGAAATGTACTGAACGGTGTCTGAAAGACTCTTTGCAGATATATAGCAGGATTACTTTCTGAAGAAAAAAGTCTTTTACTACTACTAATAGTGATGACAAACACAGAGAAAGCCTAACATGATAAGAGATTCATCATATCATAGTTTTGACCAGAGCAGATATTTATTTACAAATGATTATGTTTGATAATTATTCAAATTATCATCCACTGATCGACATCTGTTGCTTGGTATAAATATAATTAAGAGTCAGCAAGAAGCATTGTTTCAGTGTAGCACAGCACATGTACACATCAGTACAACAGAGCAATGAACTAATGCTGCTTATTATCCCTAAGTTATGGATCTTGAATGCTCGTGGGGACGTGAGGTTGGCAACACAGGTCTCAGGTGTTTCATTAAGGCTGAAAATAACTCCAAGATTAATGGAAGCTGATTCCCAACTCACCCAGAGTTACAGCACAGAGCAAAGCGCTCGGAGACACACACACACATACACACACACACAGACACATACACACACACACAGACACATACACACACACACACACTAATAGATGCCTGTGACTGAACACCCAGGCCACTTGAGAAAGCAGAGGCGCGACAGCAGGTCTCACTAAAACAAGTTGCCTGTGCAGGTAAATTACCCTCTGAGGTATTTTTCAGAGGAATCACTCCTGTCAGAGTGTCCCTCATTTACACTTACATCCTCAATGGGACAACAAGGAGAGAACGCAATTGTGCATGCGTTCATGCATACCGGCTCACACAAACTGCTTCCTCTGTGTCCTGTCTCGTTAAGGCCACTTATAATGGATTTCTCCTAATGGAAGGTGGTCTGGGCCAGAAATCTTCAGCGGAGGAAACAGATTAATGAGGTAATTTAGAGTCACAGGGACACTGATAGAGATGGGCACAGGGTGGGCCTTCAAATTATAGGCAGAAAACACTAAAGCTGCAACATGCCTTCACGTGTATGCACTACAATTTATTTGTGAAGCTTACTGGGCTCTACTTGTAAAACTGCCTGTTACTCGGCACATCGACAAAATAAGGAATACTGAACAGGGCATGGATGGTTGCTGGAAAAGCTTAAGTTTCAAATCTGAAAGTGGATAACAGACCATGATGAAGGACTGACAAATATATTATACACTTTCAAAAATGTCGATTATAATTTTCATTTATTATAAAAACACATGGTGTAATAGAATGTCACTGAATGCATTTTGAGACAGCATGGGTTGAATTTATCTTTTGACTTTTTGCTATTAAACCCATTCATTAAAGAAAAAGTAGCTTTTGCACTCTGTGACACAAAGATAAAGTGTACTGTAGACCTAATTAATAATAAACCTGTTTCAGTCTGATCCCCTGTTGTCTGCATTGTTGATTAGCTACAATTATCTCTCTCATGAGACATGGAACACTGCTAGATCTCTTTACATGCAATCTGAAGTCAGCAATTTACAATTTGTTTTGTTGTTTCAGAAATGCAAGAACAGACAGACAGAACAGAAATCTGGTTTAAATGTTAAACTGTCTATATGTGAAAATGTATGGAAGGGAGTTCCGTGACATGATAATATCACTGTGTTCTGTAGAAGTATACACCCATCTTTTATGCCTTTTAATACTTTTTTCAAGAAATAAAGTTAATAAAACTTGATAAATAATAAAGTACTGACTGGATGTGCAGGTGTTGTACAGTCGTTTAAAAGAAGATCAGTCGTTCACAGCAGCTCTGCCACAATTACCAGCTTTCCGAGTGTCACTGTGTATTGGTTTTGCTTTTGGTTAAACATAGTTTTGAAACTGTTCTGTTTAGTGTCTGTCAGTCCCTGGCAGGGTTGTGTGACTTCTGACTTTGCCTCATAAAAATACTTCAGCTGTGTTTATTACAAACAGACTGTAACAGTGACTTTTTTTTCCCTTCTTTGTCTCCTTTAAGATCTGATGCTGCTCCCAACTAATGAAATCTGCCTGTGGCGCAGTCTGCAATAGTAAATGTGGTTATTGCTTGAGCTGTAATAGTAGTAATACTCTACCTTTCTATTTGAGGCAACAGCACTCTCCTGATCAGCTATAGAGATCAGCTATAGAGAGTTCTTCCAAATGTCTACGCAAAAAAGGCAAAACATCCGTGAAGCAGACATCAAAGATGTTTGAAGAAAACCATTAACAGCTCTGTACGTCAAGCCACTCAATGGACGATAAGCTGCTGACTCAGCAGGCTCAAGGTCAAAGACAGGTGAGCGCTGCAGAGTGTTTTTCTCTCTCTCCCTCTGTGTGTGTGTGTGTGTGTGTGTGCGTGTGTGTGTGTGTGCGTGTGAACAAGCATAGACATGTCCTAAATGCAGGAATTAAATTACCCAAAGTCTCTGTCTAATTCATCACCACTAAATCTTCCCACAGTCTTAATAAATTAGTGGTTTGCGTCAGGTCGTCTGGAAACTGTTGATTACTTGATGCATTTTCAAGTAGCAGCTCCCGCTTTCTGGCACTCGGAAGTAAATAAAACACTTGCATTTTACGCAACGGAGGCATCTATCCTATACTAATTCTGAACAAAAGCTTATCACAGCAATGAAACTCAACCACAGTGAGCCGTGACTCTCATTACTGTGGGATTTTAATAACAGAGGTTCGACTGAAATTAAGAACTCTAAATTTTAACAGTAAGAACTCCAGGCCACTGACAAACCGGGAGACCACCAGTGAGCACGGAGAAGGAGGTGGGTTTTTAATGTGACTGCGTTATAATAGACGAGGCCTGCTTGATGAATGAGTAAAGCACTGCAATTGCTTCCATCTCCAGAGGATGTGAGGATTAAAACAAAGCTACCATGATACTAACACAAAGGAGCATACTGGATCATTTAACACAATTACTTTCGTGACTGCATGCGGAAACTCATTAAATCATTCATTTTCCAAGTCAAACCTAGCCATTGAAGCTGCTGCACCAAGTTGATGTTTGAGGAAATTAATGTTCGATACCATCCACTGGTAAGAAGAAGTTACAGGTCTGATGCTTTCTATAACTGGAGAAACTTTACAAGTTTGCGCTTTGCTTCATCTGAATTACCTGCTGAAAGTAAACATCATCTATCTGTTTTAGCAAAGCTCGAACAAGTGGCAGCTGCTGACACATGGGATCTTGTATTTTATGATATCATATTTACATTTACAAATAACAATCCACTGTGATTAAAGGGTTTTTTTCTCAGGCCGGATCCATGTTCTCATCCTAGTCGACGTTCCTCTACTATTACATTGTGCATTCCTGCTGTTATGAGGTCATCTGTACGGTAAACATGTGTAGACGCTCCTATTCTATAAGAGTAGAATGAGTGGGAGGACATGAAAGCTCTCTATGATACCAGACAAGGTGGCAAGAGCACCTGAACACTGTGTTGAGAAATTAATTGACAGAAAGAAACATCAATGTTGCAGTAAAATAATAAAGGTTGTCCACTTTGTTTCTCTTTCTGTATCCATACCTACTGAGCACAACAGGGTCTATCAAGCTTTGAGCAACAAATCACTGGTCACCTTACTGGTGAACATCCAGTCAATGTTCAGCAGGAATGCATATGTCACTCTAAAATAAAGAAACATTACTGTGCTGATCAGTTCGGACCAAAGCCCCTTTATTTCTGACGTGGGTGGGAACTAAATCACTCCTTTGGAGGCTACATCGCAAACGTCCAATAACCCCATTTCTGGTGACAAAATATGTCACCAAAAGTTGCAGTTCAGAGGGGCTCCTGATTTGCCAGCTAGGCTTGTTCTATTGTAAAAGAAACTGCTGTGTAAGCAGAATGGGTACTGACCCACAGTGTTGACCTCCAGAGAGAGAAAATGGGCTCCAGTAGAAACAACTCACCCACTGTAAGAAGGCCAGAGAGGTTGTTTTTTTCTGACTCAATATGTTCTCCCTAAATTCTTTCAATCAGTTTGGTTGTGAATCAATCTATCTACAAAAGCATCCGTTACTGTTGCTCACTGCAGCTATGTACTCCTATGGAGGCCATCAAAGATCATACACTTGAAAACAGTGTTCACCAACAGCTATCTGGGACATGCTGTACCACATCAGTCCCACGGCTGCGTTTCCACGTGCAGAGTGGCTCATCAGCAGCACCTGAAATAGCAGCTAAAGCTGGGGGAAGAACGATACAGGAGAGTGCCCGGCCCCGCCATCTGCTTCATATCTAAAGTTTGGGACTAGGGGAGTTGTCAGTGCCTTTTCTTGGAGGTTGGATACAATACAGGATGAATACCATCAAATGTAATTACCAAACAGGCAATCAGTTTTTAACGGAGCACAAGCTTTCAATTACAGATGGTGGTGGATCACATGCCAGAGACAGCTGAGTATGTACGTATGTCTGCTTCTGAAAGCAGTTGTGGATAATCCAACAAGGCCCCATACTTACAGCTATCAGTCATCTTATTGCCTCTTGACAAATTTTACCATATGGAAAAAAAGCAGTTTCATCCAAGCAATTAGATTGGGAAAAGATGTGCCTACCACATTGCTAATTTCCAGTGAGCATGACTCACTATGCATCAACTAGATTTTTTTATATTCTGTTGTTTGAGCTGGTCTACACACACACTTTCTTTGGAGATTCTCAATTTTTTTTCAATCCTGCAGGTGAAGACTGACCTCTTGCTTTATCAATGCAAATCATGGGACAGGGTCGTGTTTACGTTAGATAGTAAAGAGGGGGTAAACAATGTTTGGGCATGAATGTTGATTTGGATACCATTTGCATATATTGTTTACAACCGTTCCCATGGATTTACAGACGCTGGTCACGCTGCTCCCAACAACCCTGCCACACCCCTGTTCTGAGTGCAAGGAAGTCAAGTTGTGCTCAGGTAATCAAGTTGCATTGTTTCCCAAATACAGCGACATGGCTTGGTATAAAAACAACAGTGTACAAACAGAACACCCGAGCATAAACACCCGATGAGCGGAAAACCCAACTGTTCTTAAAAGTTGACCACGAGTAACACAAGCGTTATTAACTAAGACGTTACATTAAGTGAACAACGCTTTTTAAGCAAATAGTTTAATTCCGTACCCTTGAAACAGGGGTCAAAACAAGCCTTCCCACTAAAGCATGACCAGTTTTCCAGACGACATCTAATACAAGCCTGCATCAAATAAAAGCATGTTATCTTATTCTTCATGACAGTGACTTGCGCACAACAAAATGCATTGGGCACTGGCTTAAAGGTGAAGAAGTCAAATGGAATGCTTGTGTAATGTCTTCATTACATTGGGGGTATGAGTGAGAAGTTCATAATGGGCTTGGTATGCCAGACATTGTTTGACCCTGCCACCCCCTCTTCCTTACATCTGGCCATGACAGTTGTAGTGTGTCACTAGTACAGAGTACCTCACCACTGAGATTATACTACGAAGAGAGTATAAAAGTCTTGTAGTTACCAATATGTGTCACACTAGCCCTGTTTCTTTAGTTGAATTAAATGCATTTAAGACACAATTATGTTAATACAGTCCTGCCAACAGGACCAAAACAGATTCTCTCCAATCACTTAAAACATGGCCAAACTACACACAACATCCTGCCAGCTTTTCTAAAGCATTTTATCTTGACATATTACAGAACTGGCAAAGTAGGGCCCATTACAACATCTGACAGACATGTTACCAGCTTCCAAAACCACAAAGACGCTTCCAATGGAAGTACAGCAGGCTACTGTGATCAGAGAATGACTTAATTCAGCATGGAGCAGAGGGTGGCCAATAATCATCTGCTTCTTTCAAATGCTGTGAGCTAAACCACCCTCCTTTGGGATCTTTCATGATCCAGCAGTATGGCTATACTTATGTGAATTTCAAGAAGTATATTTTACAGCAGCTAATGTGCAGTGCCGGCTTCATTTCTCTGTCCCTTATGCATCATCCATGCTGCTGTGGACAAGAAGCTTACATGCTGCTATCAAGTCAAGTCAATTATTATGATGAAGCAAAACACCCAAAGGCTGAGGGCAGCATAAAAACCTTATCTCTTATCCATACCTAGTTTCAGATTAGCCCAAACCTTAATCTTGCCACAATTCACATCTCAACTATAATTTTACCCAGGCATCATTAGGACAGTCCAGAATGTCCTCAATTTTCCAAAAATGTGTATACAGACCAATGATCTAAGTACGCACACACAAAGCTTAACAGACATGTGCAAAAACAACAAAAACAAACAAAACATACACCCGCTACCTCTGTCTACAACTTAACAACAATACACAAATGCAGCAGGAGCTGTGATTTGAATTCCTGTGCCTTCTCGCTCAAGAGCATTAAGAGATCAGATTTCTTCCAGTTATCTCTTTTGCAAGTGTAATTCAGAAAAAACTCCACTATGGCAGCAAACTATACTTGTACTAACACAAAGAGTGCAAAAAAAACCCATACCTTTGTCAGTTTCATTCAGTGAGATAATATTTTATTTGTTAGTGTAATAACGGCAATGTCATAATCTCTGTCAATTAGATTCAGCTCTGGCAAACAGTAAATGAGCCAAAAAAGCCTAGGTTGCTTAGGCAACGCCCACACAAATGAGCCGCCTACAGAGATCAGGAGAGAGATCAATCACAGCTGACATTGTGGCCGCCTGTAAGGACCAAACAGTTAGATCCAAATAAAATGAGAGCGCTAAGCTGAATGCTGGGATAAGCAAGCACACTTTAGAAGCCGGGGTGTTTGTTCAGCTGCTGCTTAACATCTAGACATTCTGTTTGATCTGGACACCAGTCTAATGTGTTTGGTCAGGGTAAAATTTGTGTAGCTGGCTGTGTAGTTTGCATACGTGTAGGTCTACCTCTTGGATGAATGAACTGATGCATCTTTTTTGTGTACACTCACACGGGCTTAAAAACCGTTGAATGTCAAACACTCATCGCTGTAGACTTGAAATGTGGCTATATGAAGTTGCATGTTGCTTGATTTGTGATGACAAGCAATTAGCAGCCAGCTCAGATGAACAGTGTAGAGTAGAGAAACAGTAACTAAAAATGTCCACAGTACCTTGTTACAACTACTACTGAATAATCTTCAATTCTCCTAAGTTAAACTGTCCAAGTATCAATGACACCTACACAAAATGTACATGTTGGGTTTATCACCTCCTCGTGGCTCCGAAGCAGTGAGTGTATTTATGAAATGATTATTAAAAACATGTCGACCATGTGAAAACCAACATGACCACAGCAATTCCAGAGGATGTTTTGACATGCTTACCAGGGGAAGTGTTGATTTGAGACAACCTTTATGCTGCAGAAGCCATTTCAAAAAGTTTCTCAACGTTTCTTTGGATGTTTTGTTTATTTGCTGTAATGCTGGGTCACTGCTAGAAACCTTTTTGTGACTGCTGTAAATTAACCACCACCGCTGTCCTCTGCAAAGAGATTAATTGGCAGCGTTTCACAGACACCTTTAAGGCACACGAGGAGCGAGAATTTGATGTTCTTTTTAAAGCACAGCGAACCTGACAGAGTGGGAGCCAAAATGATAGACTCTGCTTCGCTTGAATGCTTCATGCTGAGGACGATAAAATGTGGATGAGTAATGCTAAGGACAGGACGTGGTTATGTCTGTGTGGCTCAGCATCAGACAGAAGGGAATCTGTGAGAAGTTCATTGATCTCTTTCAGTCCCTTGGCCAGACCTTACCAACTTTTCTCAATCGTCTGTGCACCAAAGCCAGCTGCTGTGTCTGCTGCCCTAAAAGGACCAGTGTGGGCCCTTGTGTGAGAAAGAAAGAGACTTAATAATATAATCTGCACACTTAAAAACAGCCAAGACAAAGGACCTCAGCCTGTTGTTGTTGAAAGGCGAAAACATATAGTGGAGTTTTTTAAAAAGGACGCTGGACAGGCAGTATCTAAATATCAAATGTACGAACGACTTGTATTTCTCCAAATGGAAAATGACACCGCACTCTGCACCTGGCCTGCCTATGTGCTTTTGTTTGGGGATATTAGTGATAAAAGAGATAAAGGAGCTAAAGCTCATATGTCAAGGAAGCCAGTCACCTTCTCATTATCATCAAAGCTAACCTCAGGCTACAGACTTGGCTGGACAGGCCTACAGCTCTTACAGTTGGGATGTTTGTTTGGGGTAACAATACAATGAAAATTCTGTGGTCGGACAGCTGACGAGACGAATGCCTGTAAAAAGACTGTGACACGAAAAACATCTGGAACGCACAAGCTTTCATCTACAGGGATATTTTCCTCCCCTTGCAGTAAACAAATGGAAACTGTAGTATGCTAGCATGGGCTTGAATAATACAAACTCTGAAAGATGAACCTAAAGAATGAAGGTGCAGTTATGTGGCCTGCGGTGATAAGTGCTTGAAGGCGGGGCTCTTTCGCAGAGACAGTAGATATATTCCCTCCTTGTGGGCCCCAAGCAGACAGGATGCAAAAGGAGACCAGGGTAGTCCATAAATGAATAATCAAACACCTTGTCTGCTCACCCATGCACCTGGATACACACTCAAAACACAAAACTGCAGACAAAATGATTATTTATCATTTCTTTTATCAATTATGTTAAGTATAGTTACACAAAAGTTTAGATAGTTTTTCTTGAAATATTTCGGAAACGTTTATTTGTGTCGTAACGTGCAGTATTAAAGCCCATGCTGTGTAAACATTTGTCTCAGCAGTGCTTGTTTGATTACCTGCCTCTGTTGTCTAGCCAGCTCTTCCTGTGCAACCTATGTGTCTGTCACCCTAAACAGGTGTCTATTCAACTGCAGTGTTTGTACATCTGCCTTCCTAAAGAGTGTATAGGATATAGCTCTACTTTAAAGGCCTGTTGCTTTGCGTGTCATCCCACAAGGCAAGGTAGAGACACCAGAGCTGGGTGGAGACTCGATGGCCTAGAGCCAGCTGGAGCCGCTGGCAGTTTGGGTTGACAACGTGTTCCCACAGTTGGGACACTGTGGCACCGCTGGGCCTTTGGAAAGCATGGGTGGGGGGGTGTTGACTGAACACAGCTATAGTTGAGGTGTCTCTGACAAGGATAGACCACCCAACCAACATACAACCAAAACTTTGTAACTCAACTGGCAAAATGGCAAAAGCCATTGATATGTATTTATTTTCACTAACATGCTATTTTATTCCTGATCATTCTTTGCCGGTGTTTAGGTCAGAGAATAGCCAACAAGCGCATGCAAGCAGAAAGAAAGAGCAAAGGCCAGCTTAAAGCTTGCACAGCAGAGCATATCATGGCTTACGAAAGAGGGGCGCACAAATACCTAGGGAAACATCAGCCATCCCTTCATGAAGCGTATGGTATCCAATCAACAGCAAAGAAAAGTATAATTCTCCACTCCTGTGTTTTCCTTCTTGCTACTCACCTCCCCTCAATGTACCCCTCCCCTCAGTCTGTCACCAAAAAAAACTGCACTACGCAGGATGTGTGGTTTCTGGTCCTTTGATAGGGTTGAGCCAGCGGAGGAGCTGGAGGGACCGCGGAGGAACAACCATGCTATTCAAGAAGAGGCCTGTAATTCCAGGGGCACAGACATAAGCTGCAGGCCCACTGGAGAGTCAGAGGGAGCATAAGAAAAAGAGAGGGACTGGCAGCAATGGTCCGAGGCTAGTTATGAGATGATAAACTGTTTTCGATGCAACGAAATGAACAGAAAGTTCAATAGAAAGTTAGAAGGACTGCACATGTTGCCTTTCACTCCACGTCAGACAATGGAGTCTTTTTTTTTTGGTGTGCACACAAAAGCTTCCATCTGTTGCTCTTCCAGCTCATCTGTAAATCTTCGGATTGCTTCGCAGACTTTTTGTCCTCCTTTCCTACACTGTGCTTATCTCCCACTTCAAACAAAAGGTTTTCAAAAGCGCTTCCTAAAATTTGACTTGAGAAAGGATTTTCTAAAAAAAGGGTCTCCGAAAAAAGACGCAGATAAATCCCATGAGAAGACCTGTAATCCTCTCCAATTTAGATCTTCAGTGGAGCAGTTTAAAGAGAGAAAGCTATATTCAAGGTCAGAAAAGAGGGATAACTTATCACTAAAGAAGCAGCTGGCTGAGACAAAGCAAAACTTAAAGTTTGTACTATCATTCACGCCATACACACCATGCCCATTCAGCCTTCTCTAAAAATACTTTTACAAATCCCACTGTGTCTACACACAGGCAGTATTGATTATATGAGTAGTGCCTGCAAATGAGTCTCTAAGTGACACACAGCATCTTTGTGTACTGAGCTTATGGGTGTTAAGAGAATGTATTTGTGTTTATTTTTCTGTACTTGTATGCTGGTGAGTGTCATTTGTCTGACTGCTACTCTGTCTGTACACTGAAAGCTGTTTCTATGTGAATGGAACCAATGAATTATGCATAAAGCAGAAACTTCCCTCAAACCTCTGAGGGAAGACAGTACATCCCACCTGGTGCTTGGTATTGTGACAGCTGAAACAATCCACTCCTGGAGATGGCTACAGACTCATGTAAACATACTTATAAGCACGTAGACTCTGAGCTCTTTTAGTGTTTGGAGAGACCAAAACAAACAGTCTTAAATTAAGTTTTTAAGATGTCAGAGTAAAAAAAATATTTTTGTCTAAAATTAAAATTACCCAAGCTTTTGATTATATTATTGTTTATTGTCTGCTTTGTCAGTATTAAACCACATTACAAATAAAAAGATCTGAGATTTTGATAAAGAGACTGAGCGAGTTTATAAGGTGTACAGAAAAAAAATCAAATTCAGCTCAGTCTAAATGTCGGAAGAACATCATCAATATGACTTTGGTCTGGGATTGAGGCCAGAGGGGTTGGGGTTAAAATGGACATGTGGGGGGTTGGAGTAATGAGGTGAATGAATGGGTGAGCTAAAGCTGGGATTGGAGATTGTGGGTGGGGAATTAAGGGCAGGTGGAAGATAGTTTGGGGGAGCATAAGCAGTGGGGATTTATGAAAAGGGAAGGTTAATTTCCCATAGATAAGACATAGCTGCTACAGGATAACAGACATTTCATTAGAAATACACTCAAAGTTTCAACCAAAAATCCAAACATGCATTTTTAATGCCTGTTTAATGGATGTGAATGAATCATCAGAGACCAAGAGACAGAGACGGAATCTCGTGTTTCTAGAGTTAAAACTAACCAAACTTAGAGGTCAAAGCAAAACTTGGAAAAGGCAAAGTTATTGGTCTGCTGAAGATATTGTTGCTATCCATCTGATCCAACATTTGTAAGGCTGAAGTAGCACTGCAGGGGCATAATAATGAGGCTGCTTTGATCAGGACAGCTCACTGCAGTGCAGCTGAATTTGGTGGATTTAACTGAAGCAGGGATGAATATCTGCTTGACATTCCTCTTCCTGAGATCAAACTGAGGGATCGTCACCTGACAAAGGAATCTTAAGAGGAGGTGGGGAGAGGAACCAGGCAGGATGATTACATGTTTGTCACAGTCAGAAGACTACACACTGAAAAACACAAGCATAGCATCAAGGCAAATTAGTAAAAGAAGCTCAGCTGCAAAGCCATGATCTCTCATATGCGAAGTTCTCTAGTCTGTGTACCAAATGTGTGCACGCCCTCTACCACCGTAGGATAACTCCGTTAGGTGGGAAACACTGCTCTGAATATTTATTAAGACTTGGATCAGGAAAAAGGGTAATAAAACTCCATCAGGACATGTGTTAACACTATGGTGACTGTCATTTGCGGAATTAAGTATTTAATTTCTCTTGGCTCTGTTTGGTGCAGATGCCTTTTGCAAACTTCTTCAAGCAATGGGGGGAACCCCGACTGCTTTTTTTGCACAACATAATATAGTTTTTTTTAGTATTAATAGTTTTTTTCTTTATCCCATAAGAGATAAAATCAGGACTTTTCCGTTTCATCCAAACTATTAATCCTTTACATTTACCTATAGCAAAAGCAACAACTGGGGTCTACTCCACACCGTGATTGATCATGTGTACAGATTCTCTCTCTTTTTTTTTTACTTTTGAACACAGCTGATCAAATCACTCCTGACCACACCCCACATTGAAGCCTGAGGACCAATCAGTGCTCTTGTCAAACTCCCAACAGAGATGATGCAGTCAAAGCCAAGCTCTGGGGAATGAGGAAGTCAACAATGATAACCCCAACACCCTCACACACACACACACACACCACACACACACACAAAGCGGGAATGCGGAGGATTCAACAAAGACCTAATTTCCTGATAATTATGGTGGAAGCCAATATGGAGGAAGTGACAGAGACTTGCGTGTCTGTTAACTCCTCCAGCGTACCCTCAGGGAAGCTTTAACAATCCTCCCAACTTTTCTGAGAATGACTCCCAGTCTGGGTTTGGGGCACTGAGGTGACATGTCTTCCACTGGAACAATGTTTGTCAGAATATCTCATTAAAAGCCTCTGTCACCTTCACTGCGTTAACACAAAGTTGACATGACTGGATGGGTGATATTGAATGCTGGTTACGCCTGCAGGAGGCCACACCACACAAATCCACTCGGAGCTTTTGGGTGACAACGTAAGATCTGAGTGGAGCGCGGCTTGAGAATGTAACTGACCCCAGGGCAGCTGCTCGGAGTGTGAGAGCAAGGGACAAAGAAGGAGGAGGAAAAAAGAACACACAGATCAGCTTTCACTGCTCTTTGTTTCTCTACACTACAGCAAGCAACACTGGGGCATTCTCTCTTTGGTCAACCACAGAGGCCGGAGTAAGAGGCCGCCCTTTCATTAGTCTCTGTGCGAGTGTGTGTGTGCGCGCGCACAGTGAGACCACAGTCCAGTCATGCATGCACCCCACACCTAGCCAGGTTTCCATGCATCACGTCCCTCAGACATGCCATTAAACAGGACATTTCACAGAGCCCTAGGGTAAACGGTAGCTTCCTCCACACTGCCTGATTAAAAAGTAAGATATATGTGGCACGTCCACAATGTCTGTGTCTGCACTGAGATGCTGACTGAGCAACATATACAAACTGTGCTGACATTTTTCATTCCACTAATAACTCTTATATTACAGACATAATGGTTTGACAGTTATTTCTGTTGTCTTCCACCACAAGCAAATCATAATCTATAATCAATGAGGCCACATACGTATTATACAAACTGTGATGATATATACACACACTTTACTGTTTGTATCAGAGGGGCTTAACATACGATTATGAGAAAAGGGGCACAGGAGGATAGTATCACACTCGTTCTATTTTCAGACCAGACTGATGTTTAAAAAAAAAACAACTTTACTTTACAGCTAGTGCCACTCCTATTAAACTATAATTAAATGGCCTGTCAGGAGTCTGCAGAGACATCTTGCACAGGGCAATGTGCTCCACTTCATCCTAACCTAAAAAGATCCACCAGGAAAAAATGCCACACAAAGTTTTCCTCAAACTAAGTAGTGCAGTGGTGTAGAGTTCTGTCAGGCCAGTTCCCTGAGGAAACAAGCCGTGGTTGCCACTAGTATAAATACTAGAGAACAAGGGAAATGCATAGCTTGCAATGTTCATGAATGTTAAAGAAAGTTATATTTTCAGAGAAACATGTCTAACCCTCACACATCTTATAAAGCAGTGGAAACAGTTAGGATTCCTGGAAGAATTCTAATCTACTAATCGTTTTCCGGAACATGTTTGCCAGTTACCAGTTACTTTGCAGTCATATATACATTGTAACTTAAAACACACTGGATTGAAAGTCATTAACTTAGGACTGGGCACTGATGATTATTGCTGTCAACACAACGGGCACGTCATTTAATGGTGGCACTCTCATTTAATGGTGCTGGCAGAGCTGAGGTCTGAAGGCTCAGCTCAAAGGGCAGAGGTCAGTGGATATGGTGACCACAGGGTCAAGTTGTTGTGGACAGAAGGCCGCCAGCAGGGGGTCACAGAGAGGGCAGAGACAAAGGAGCAGAGAAGACAGGAACTGCTCGTCTCTCTATGGAACATTTTACTTACCAGCTTCGAGTAATAATCACACTGCTGTGTGTGTGTGTGTGTGGGTGTGTGTGTGTGTGTGTGTGTGTGTGTGTGTGTGTGTGTGTGTGTGTGTTAAATCTGCAAGATTATTTGCTTTCATCTAACTGTAAACCAGAAGCAAGTAGTGCGTACAAATAGTAAGTAAGCAGAATATATGGCAACATATCAGCTGTTTCATCTTTTGCATAATAACGTCATGACACACGGTCTCATGACAACTGCATAACTGTTCTATTTATGGAAACAGCTGACCAGAGAGGGTTTCCACAAGATGTAAAAGCTTCATAAATGTCCCAAAAGATAAAAGAGCGATATAAATACATAACTTCACCTCAGTTGGACATGACTGATTTATTTTTAATGTTGATGGTAGCCACTCTCTCGTTTTAGAGTGTGGCTAGCATTGAAGTGAGTGGGAGGGAGCAAAGAAACTTTCACCATGTGTGATCACTGATGGTGGAAACAATGAGCTATAGAAGAACATGGCTGACAGATCGTTATCTGTAAATGGCTATTTTTTTTTTCAAATCCCAGCATATGTGTGGCCACAGTGTGGCTCCAGCCTCCATTTCAGGGAAGGGTTCAGGCCAGATCGTACAAGACCAGCGTGTGGCTTCTCAGAGACCCACAATGGCTGCGCACTCGGCTCGAGCCCACTGCGGCATTGACCCACAATGAGCCTTTATTGTGAGGGTGATAAGCTCAGAGATGAGACCATGGGAAACTCTGCACAGCTCTTCTCTGTGTGACTAAAAACAGACCGAATGCACTGAACAAACCACAGACAGAGGGAGAAGTGTCCACAATAAACATGGTCATCTTTTCTGAGAGTCCGCAGGAATGACACTGCATTATGTTTTCAAATAACAGCCAACATAGAGTTGGCTTCTTGGCTTTCAGCTTTAACCAGTGAGACAAACAGACATGCAGCCTTCAGTTGACATTTTGTTGACCACCTTTTTCTACACTGCCCCCCCCTCCCCCTCTCTTCAATTTTGCCTTGGGGCCCAACATGGCAGCCGTGCCTCAAGGGGTGGTCTTCTGGCTACTGAATGGGCTACACAATGCCGGCTTCCCTCAGGCATGATGACAAGGTAGAGAAAGGAACAATAAAAGGAGGAGTCTTGGAGAACTATGGAAGGTCAGTAAATTAAACCTTGGTTTGTCAGTGTTAGGGGGTGGAGAGAAAAGATGGTTTATCACAGAGTGTGGATAGAAGGACTGTTTTGGAGAGATGTTCCGTGAAACCTCATGTGAACTGGATTTTCTATCTTGATTTATCGGGTTGTTAGTGTGTCTAAATGAGTTCTGTGTGTTGAGTTTGAAATTTGAATAATTCTGAAGGAAAAAACAGTAATTGAAAATATCTTAGAAGAATTTCTTTGATGTCAATCGGTTGCATAAATCGCCTCAAGTTTTATTCAAACCCAAATGTTTGTATCAATTACAGGTTGTACATTTGTGGCCCTGTTTACATTCCAATGGTAATTCAAAAGTCTGATAAGCAGGCAACTTGTTAAGTTAGTTCTAAGTAGTACAATTACATGAGCACAGTCAGGCTTCTCCAGTGGGAGTTCATGTATGAACTAGGACCCAAATCATCTCAGCCCTGGTTCCCAGATGGTTGATTAAAGAAAAGACTAGAGTAAACTGAGCCATGCAGCGGACTACAGCTTGTGAACAGATTGTCAAGGTAAGTAAAACCTTTGACACAGAGAGGAGGAAGGCAGAGCAGATGTCACATTGTTTAAGTGAATGCAGGAAATAGACTTTCCTTGCAGTCTGTTTGCACTTCTCTTAAAACGCTTTCACCACTGCTTAATGCATAAAAGGCTTACATCCGGCAGATGAATTGGACGAACACACACAGACACAGATTAAAACAAGTCAACCAAGTCACATCTTACGACATCCACCTTCACTTATTCCTGCAATGACCTTATATCGTCCCTTCCCATCCCCCAGTCTCCTTCCTCCTAATCCAGTCTTACTGGGTGGCAGGCAGCAGCATGGCCTGATGGTCAAACTGTGTCTGTCTGCTTTCCTGTCTGTCCATCTGCTAGGTCCCAGCAGTGGTTCAAAGGAATTACAGTTATCAAGAGAGTAGCCAAAATCTCTCCCAATTAACCTTTAACACACTTTTATTTCACTTTTTCCCTCAGTAGTGAAACTTCACATCTCTTGGAGCTCATTACCAGGCCCTCCGGTCCCACACAGGCATACTTCCTGTGTCCAAACAACAATAACAGGGAGTGGGTTTGAGGTTGGAGCATCCAACAGCAGAACATGAACAATGTGCAGCCACGTAGTCACAAGAGCACTGTGTTTTTTTCATCCATCACTGTGTGATTCATTCAGAAGTAGAAGAGTTTCAGTTGGCATCACAATACAGTGGGTTTGATTCAGTCCTTTCTTGGAAGAAACTGAACAAACCAGTGACCGTTACAACTGAAGACAATACACCAAGGTTATTGTTTTGTGTTCAACTGCCATGGTGCCACGTGACTTGCTGACTTTCTGTTTGGTATAGAAATGTGTGGGCACGGACAGGTTTGGTTTAGTCTTTTTTTTTTTCAGGGGGCGGTAAGGGTCAGGAGGGCTGCAGTCATGTCCTGGTTGCCTTTGTGGCTACAATGAAAAGCACAGCAGGTAAATCCTAGCTTGGACTCAGCGGAGTTTATTAAAACTGCAAAAAGGATGAGTGCCCACAGATGGTGCTGTCAATAATTATTCACCCACCCATGCAAACGCACACCCGTGCATAAACACACACCAACACCACACCCCTTGCCATACCACAGGGTGGAAACACACTAGAACCACACACGCTTCTAGAAGGAGGGGTAGTATAAACAGATGGCACGTGTGTGAATGGATGTGTAGTTTTGCTCCAGAGGGTGTTAGGATTCCATTAGTTTTTCAGCCTCGAACATCTATCAACACATCTGAGAAGCTGTTAAGAGAAAGCATCACAGATCCACTTCTATACACAGTGGAGTATTCAGAATGTAGAGCTTAGTATACTGTTTTTACTGATGTACACAAAATAATGAAATATCCTAATAATCTGTCGAAGTAGTAGGAAAAAACAAAACATGAAACAATGACAAGAAGAGGTACATCAACATACAAGGTGACTGCAATGTGTTGCATGTGTAAAAACACTGAATGTAATGGTGTAAATAAAGGAACTTCCACGTTCAGTGCACCGCACTGTCCATATATCACATGTTGTAGTTTATTCATAAATTTGATTTATGTCACTAAAAACCACCAAAGACCAATTTAAAACAAATTAACAACAAATGTGACATCTGGATTGGATAATGGACTGTTATCGACATATACGTGCACATCCTCTGCCAGACAATTACGCAACATGATTCCTACTATTACTAATGTAGAAAAGCTGATGGAATTTAACCGCAAGACATCATATTCATTTGAAAGGCAAACACAACCATTCCACCTGAGAGCAGTTTCCTGTCCATAATCCGCCTTCAAAAAACCTTTGCAAACCACTCTCTGAGTATGTAGAGGGGCCAGGCTCTGATTTCAAACAACAGAGAGGGCAGGTCAAAGGTGGCAGCCTTTACGATGATCCAGGAGAGGACCCCTGTGGAAGCTCAAGGGGTCCTGCTATCTGAGTCGCGACCCCTCCAGTCACACTCAGCAAGCCTGGGACTGACATCATGACAAACTAACACTCTGCTTAGGAGAAAACAAGCCAGTGTTGCCATACCCTAATCAATCAATCTACAGTCACATAGAAATTACCAAATTAACCTTCCCCTTGCTGGTTTAAAATGAGATAAAATTGAGTGCAGCTGATGTTCACTTTGAAGCATCTATGGTGTCTTAACCAAGTTTTCTTTATATTTTTGTTTCTCAGACACAAGCTGCTTCTTGATGTAGAAGCCAATTTAAACAATTAGCAACACCTTAATCCCAACGACAGAGAGATTTTCAGTAAAAGGGTGGGGTTTTCTTTGATCTGCCAAAATGACATCAATTGTTATTCTTCAGTGGCAAGAAAGAAGCTGTTGAGAGAATGAGGAGCTGACTCACAAATCGGATTGGTGACACCACGAATAGTAGTGTCACCAATCCTAAAGAGGCGTTCAGACTGTCATTTGACTATACTAACTCTACTGACTATAACTATGAAAACACATAATTTGTGTGGGGTATAAATATGACAATGCTCAGAGAAAAATGCTGCTGGATAACTGGCTAATGTCATGCACCAATAGTAGTGCACACGTCCTTTATTATAATGAAGGCAGAAGGCTCCAGTCTTTAGATGTGTTTGGATAAGATTTGAAAAACTGTGAGCCAGGTACCTGTCAAAACACTGTCAGAACTGGACTATGAGACAGACAAAATGCAGGCCAAGAGATCCAGCATCAGCTCCAGCTGTTATCTGGGCCGCTTGTAGTTCAGCATTAGTAATAAATGTCGGTTCACAAGAATCTACCTCTGGCTTTCACAACTACACTGCAGATGTGATCCCACTAATTATTGCTGCAGACTCTCGACTCATAAAACGCTTTTCAGCTCCACAACCAGGAACAGAAACCCCAAAAACCCTGTAACTAAGAGTTTTATTTCACTACTAACTGTTGATTTGCTAATGAGCCAGTGATTATTACTAATAAACAGCGTCTGTGAATGCAGAAGTCATCTGACCTCCTAATGACACACGCTAAATGGAATAAGTTATAGACAAGATTAAACAGTATGTCTGAATATGATGGGTTTGAAATACTGTATCAAATAGTGTGATAGCTTGTAAATTTTAAATGTGACACAAATGATGAAAGTTAAACACCCTTCGTTATATGACTGTCAAAAAATAAACATGAAATAATAAACCTAAATAACTCTTACAGAGACTAACTAAGGGATATCTGCATGTCAAACATGCAAAACAAGGTACTTGTACAAACACCTCACCACTGCCTGTGATGTTAACTGCTTCTAAAATAATTATCCTTCCAACACTATTTACAACACATGACTGTCCTCAATGCATTCTCAGAATATAATTCTGCATCTGAGACATAACAAAACAGTTTATTAACTGGGGTGCCAGTGGTCCCATCAAGCAACAGCTATTCTTGTCCGCATCAGGTTGTTGTTATTACCCTACTGGGTTCTGCATAACAAACAAGAGGCGTCGTAATTTCTTCTTCAGCCTCCCCCTGCGACTGTGCATCATTCTCTATTATGGACCGAAAGCCCTTAGTCATTCCCCCAGACAGAAGAAAGGGTGCTGGACATTCCATGCAAATGAGAACTTGTGATCAGCCACATGCGGTCTTGTACTTCCTCAAACTGCACCGGTCACTTCTCTCCCCCTAAACCGCAACCAAACCCCGCTGACCTCCCCCCTTTCTGTGGACTTTGGGCTGGATACGATGCGTGAAGAGGTGATGTTTCAACATGCTGACAGAGCTGATTGGATGGGGGCCACGTCCCCATGGTTACCTCCCGGAGCAGCAACAGCCCCTTTTCCTGTGCTGGTCTAACTGGGAACAATCTACCTCTGCTCTGCATGCAGGGGGGGCGCTCAAAGGGGCCAGAGGACATGGGATAAGTTAGGGTGGTATCATTGTGGTGCCTTTCACATCTCTAATTCACCCACATAAATCAAGCCACGTGCCAATCTTAGGTTTTACTTAGTGTGGGGGCCTATGAC
>JAFBJQ010001356.1:422378-489878 GCA_016785345.1 Trinectes maculatus
TGTAAAACTATATATTAACTCGACAAATCGTACAAACAAAAATCTGACCGGCATCTCGCTGTGACACCAAACGTAATGCGGAACGTTTGCTGAGACGCAGTAGGTTTCTGGTACTGCCGTTTAAAGTGACACACGGTAGATTAGCTTGAGCAAGGTCGTGTCCCCACCTGTGGGGTGAAATTGTTTTGATTTGACGTAAAAATGATGTCCATGGCCGCTGGACGCGGGGCCCTGTCCCCGTACTTTCAGGCAACAAAACACACGATTAAAAGTCTGGTATTCTCTGGGGTCGGGGAGATGGTGCCTGCTGCTGGTAAGGCCGAATGACGTCTGCTTTTAACGGAAGCCAAAGCCGCAGAGAGCTGCTCGATTTGACCATAAAACCGAATGTATTGGGGTCTTACCAATTAGTTTTCTTTTTAAAAAATATTAGTACGTTATGTGTTATGTTTGTATGTGCTTTTTATTTACCGTTCTTGTCAGAATCAGTATGCTTCCGCTGACCGCTCTCAGTTGCTGGCAGGGTGTAGAGTCGTGCTGAAACTAAAACTGAAGTAGACAGTGGATGAAATCAAAACGCATATTACAGAAGAAATGCTAATGGTATTATCGTGATTTTAATCAAGGTCTGTTGTGATAGGGTTTGTAGCATATAGGCATGTATACAGAACGTTTGTTCGGATGGAAATCCGAATCTCTGGTTCCAGGATAAACTATGATAATGAATGATCAGCAGTAATGTTGTAATTTCAAATAGTAAATTTGTTAATTTGCAATCTATCCTTATTTTAATTTCAACATTGTCTTATTTCCAGCTCCTGGAGGAATCCGCCTTGCACACACAGACATCAAGATCCCTGACTATGCAGAATATCGTCGCCCCGAGGTTCTTGACCCCAAGAAGTCATCTCAGGGAAGCAGCGAAGAAAGAAGGGCCTTCTCCTACCTTCTCACTGGAGCGACCACTGTCATGGGCGTCTATGCTGCCAAAACAGTAGTCACTCAGTTTGTCTCTTCCATGAGTGCATCAGCCGATGTCCTGGCTTTATCCAAGATTGAGATCAAGCTGAGTGACATCCCAGAAGGCAAAAATATGACCTTCAAGTGGAGAGGAAAGCCTTTGTTTGTGCGTCACCGCACAGAGAAGGAAGTTGCCACAGAAGAAGCTGTGAACATCTCACAGCTGCGTGACCCCCAGCATGACAAGGATAGAGTGCTTAACCCCAAATGGGTCATCGTCATTGGTGTGTGCACCCATCTGGGTTGTGTTCCCATTGCTAATGCCGGAGACTACGGTGGATACTACTGCCCATGCCATGGGTCCCACTATGATGCTTCAGGAAGAATAAGAAAGGGACCAGCTCCTCTGAACCTTGAGGTTCCCTACTATGAGTTCCCTGATGATGACATTGTGATAGTTGGATAAATGCTAAGCTCTGTCCCAGGTTTTCTGTTGTAAGTATTTTTGATGGAGCTGTGAAAGACACAGAATATGTGTATACTAATGTCTATACTAATAAAGAGTTATTTCCAACTTTATTTTCCATATTAGTACGGTATTTCATGTTCCCTTTATAGGCATTCAGTAAGCAGTGTAATGTATATTACAGATGCATTTTCAGACACAGGAAAAACATATACAAATAACCCATAAATTAGTTAACTAAATCTAACCGAGGGCACTGACAGATGTGGGTCTTCACCAGAATCACTACTAACCATTGTATGCCAAAAAAATCCAACTTGATAAATCATAAATATTTACCAATGTATATTTGTTGCTCAACTACAGTACATAATCCGCTGTATTTAAAAGTTAGCAGACTGTACATTTTGAGGGCAGTGCTTCTGTGTAGCTGCAGTCAGGACTTTATATTCATAACTTAGTTTAGTGAAACTTTGAAAACCAGACATGGTCATCACATCCATTTCAGTCTTAATTAATAAATATGTCTCATCTCATTAGTTCCATACCTTATTAAGACAACTCAGGGATTTTACTTCATATTTACATTCAAGTGGAAACTCACTTTATAACCAGTGTTATTGTCATTTCACATTGAATCTTGCCAGCGTCATCAAAAAGTTCACATTATTTTCATAGGCTTCATGACCCTTAGCAAAAAGGCCGCTATTTTTCCATGGCTTCCATAGACACTAATCCACATAGTGCACCTCAGCCTGGAGCTCCTTAGTAATATAACCGAGAAGAGCGGCTGTCAGCTGCTGCTTCAGGACGGCATTGCCCATCACCAAAGCACTTAGCTGAACCAAATCAGTCCACTGAATGTCCCCCAAGATAACCATGAGATCATCATAAAGCTTCTGTTGCTGCTGAGGACTGAGCTCCATTATGACCTGAGGCAGAGGTTTAAATTGTCCACTGGTCAGCCAACAGCCCAGAAGGCCTCCGACGGCACCACCTGCAGGGGAAGAGGGTTTCAAACTTTTGATATTACATAATGGTCCCATAATACTTTTGTGATAACAGTGTGAACCACACAGGATGAGCTCAATTTACTTCATGAGTCATGATGATTGTAAACGTGTTTAGGCTGGTCAGCGGACCTGTTGTGTTTTGTCTCACTTACCCACCGCGATACCAAGAGGACCCCCGACCATCCCTCCAGCAAAGGCCAGTCCTCCAGCTGCGGCTGCTCCCTTCCCTGAGCCTTTCACTGTGGTCTGGATTTGCTGGTTTGTAGATAACTCACAGCAGAGCCTCAAAACATCATCAACTCGATGGCTCATTCTGGGAATTAGATGAAGACAACAAAGCAGCTTTAACTTGAATATTAATAGCCATATAACAATAACCACAGAATAAGGAATCTTAAAAAAAAACACAGTGTGTTAAAATACACAAGACACTGACACAATCATGAACGTTAACAGAAAGACGACGTGAGCTTTCACATGGTGAATACTGCAGAGTATGTTCTGACAGCAACATCTATTTACCCCACATGCTGACGATATTGAACTATCCACTGCATCAGAAACTATATTAAGGGACAAGCTAACGTTACCCAGTGTGGCATTTATAAACCCCTTAGTATGACCATAACCTTTTCCTTCGTATCCATTCAAAGGCTGCTAAAGCTAGAGCCGTTCACATACCTTATATCGTTAAGTCCTCATCAATACATTTCACAGCTTGTTTTTTAAATTTTAGATCAACTATGATCTGCTCCGATGTTAAACATAACACCGGAGTCCTGCGCTGTCATGACTGTAGCCGCAATGCTTTATGGGACGGGGGAAAATGCTGCGTTCAGGGACAATTGACCGACCCAGAAATGTATGAACTTTGGTCGGACAACAGTCAATAGGCTAACATGATTTACCAACCAACCATATATTTAGGTTAGTCTAGTCTTTTTTACAACATGCAATGGCAAGTAGTCAAAAATGCTTGTTCCACACGTTTAATTGTGGAGTTCTAAAGGTACGTAAACAGATTTGATAGATGTTTAGTCATGGACTTTTATGTTATGTTTTTAATGTCTTCTTCTTCTTCTGTGCTGTTTTGTGGCAGCTGGCTTCTGGTTTGTTGCATTAGCTGCCATGGTCATTACATTGCGTCACATCCTTTCTCATTTGTCACCTCTTACGATCAGCAAAGGGGATGCTAGGGACCTATTCTAGCCCGGGTCCCCACGGGGCAGGCTGTGGTGTCATCACACAAAGGTGATGTCATCAAAGCACATCAAAGCACACTCATAATAGTAATATAACTACACCTTGTTTTTGCTTACAATCAAATAAGGTGCATTATTAGTCCATACTACTACTACTGATAATAACAATAACAGCAAAAACAACAACAACAACAATAATGCAAGGTCATGCCCCCAACTGTGGGGTAAGATTGTATTGATTTGAGGTAGAAATGATGTCCATGGTTGCTGGTCACAGGGCCCTGTCCCTGTACCTTCAGGCACCAAAACATACAGTTAAAAGTCTGTTTTTCTCTGGGGTCAGGAAGATGGTGCCTGCTGGTGGTAAGGCTGAATGATGTCTGCTTTAACGGAAGCCAGAGCCGTAGAGAGCTGCATGATGTGTTCCTAAAACTATGTGAACATCTTACTGATTAGTTTTCTTTATTATTGTTATGTTATGTTGGTAATGGAATTATTATATTTTTTTAATCAAGGTCACTTGTGATTGGGTTTGTAATATACAGGCACATATTTTTATCCAAACAAATATTTCTCTGGTACCTGGAATAAACAATGATAATGAATGATTATCAGTAATGTTGCAATTTCAAAAGAGGAAATTTGTAGGTAACTATCTTTACTTAAGATTTTTAAGGTTTTTTTTACGTTTGATTGACAGGTCTCATTGTGATGTGAATATCCAAAGGCTGTATCCCAACATTCTGTAGGAGAAATGTGCTGTTAACAACATGTCTTATTTCCAGCTCCTGGAGGAATCCGCCTTGCACACACAGACATCAAGATCCCTGACTATGCAGAATATCGTCGCCCCGAGGTTCTTGACCCCAAAAAGTCATCTCAGGGGAGCAGCGAAGAAAGAAGGGCCTTCTCCTACCTTCTCACTGGAGCGTCCACTGTCATAGGTGTCTATGCTGCCAAAACAGTAGTCACTCAGTTTGTCTCTTCCATGAGTGCATCAGCCGATGTCCTGGCCTTATCCACAATTGAGATCAAGCTGAGCGACATCCCAGAAGGCAAAAATATGACCTTCAAGTGGAGAGGAAAGCCTTTGTTTGTGCGTCACCGCACAGAGAAGGAAATTGCCACAGAAGAAGCTGTGAACATCTCACAGCTGCGTGACCCCCAGCATGACAAGGATAGAGTAATTAACCCCAAATGGGTCATCGTCATTGGTGTGTGCACCCATCTGGGTTGTGTTCCCATCGCTAATGCCGGAGACTACGGTGGATACTACTGTCCATGCCATGGGTCTCACTATGATGCTTCAGGAAGAATAAGAAAGGGACCAGCTCCTCTGAACCTTGAGGTTCCCTACTACGAGTTCCCTGATGATGACATTGTGATAGTTGGATAAATGCTAAGCTCTGTCCCAGGTTTTCTGTTGTATGTATGTATGTATGTATGTAGTTTTGACGGAGCTGTGAAAACACAGAATATACGTGTATACTAATAAAGTAACATTTACAACTTTTTTCCGTATTAATATGGTTTTTCATGTAATACCATATACTAATAGCAATATAACAATAACCATAGAATAAGAAATTAGAAAAAAACTGTGTTAAAATACACAACAAGACATTAATGTATTCACGCAAGTTAACAGAAAGACAATGTGAGCTTGCACATGGTGAATACTGCAGAGTATGTTTTGAAGGCAACATCTATAGAAACCACATGTTAACAATTAACTATCCACTGCATCAGAAACTATATTAAGGGACAAGCTAACGTTACCCAGTATGGCATCTACAAACCCCTTAGTATGACCGTAACCTTTTCCTTCATATCCATTTAAAAGCTGCTAAAGCTAGAGCTGTTCACATACCTTATATTGTTAAGTCCTCATCAATATTGTCATCAGATGACAATATTGATGTAATCAGTGCACACCAAGGAACACTAACAATAATAACAATATAACTATAACCTTGTTTTTGCTTATAATAAAATGAGGTGCATTATTAGTCTACATTAGTGCTGATAATAGTAATACAGTAATAATAATAATGATGATAACACCTAACACTAGTGTGATTAACCACTAGCATTATTTATACTGCAATATTTAACTTTTTAATTAGATTCACTGGAGGGAGGTCAGTGAACTGAATCATCTGAGTCCACGGTGTTTCCGGAGAATCTACAGTGTTTCCGGTGAGTCCGCTAACTCGGGTCAGTGAACGGATCAGATTCAACCAAATCCGAGTCTGCTATCTTTCTGAGTCTATAAAGACAGCAGCAGTCAGAGGACTCATAGGATTCGGGTTAATTGAGATCTGGGACTCGTGATTCCTGTTTCAGATCTGTTTCAACTCCCGGTGAAACCACTATGTTCGTGTGGCTAAATGGTGACCTATAATGCTGTAGGAGGGATTTTAAACCCATTGAGACAAATCTCTGAAAATGGTTGTTTGTGTTATCCTGCTACAGTGTATATATCAACTGTTTACATATGTACAGCCGTCAACTGTTACCCAGAGTACACCGGGACACACTCAGGCAGCTGCGTCAAGTTCCAGTCAAATAGCTGAAAACGGAAATTACCACAAGTAAATACACAATTTCAAACTGTACTACACATACAGTATGTATGTCAAAATCTATTTATAGGAACTTAGTGAAGATCGGCATTAAGGGTAAATAATTGTGTAATCATGTTAACATGTACCAAACGTAGTGTTATGTAATATGTTATATTACATATTATAGATTAGCCAGATCTTTAATTATATAACTTAATGACGAAATATTTTGGTTTTAGACAGGGCCCAAACAGCAACCCGTCTACATGCTTTTCCTAACTGAAAAAACAACATTGACACGTCAGTTTTTAATTACGCGATAAACCGACGAGCAAATGAGACCGTTTATTTTGAACATTTTTACCGGAAGTTCTGTGGTTATTCCGGTGGTGTTGGCGTCGGGCTCGGACCGAGGTGCATGGCGCAGCGAAAGTGACGGGGGATATTTACTAATTTTGGAATATTCAAATGGTGGATGTTTTTTGGAAATCATGCAGAAATCCTGAAATGAGAGTGTGAAATGATATCACTTCCGAAATTGTGGATAACTACCACTGACCCATTGATGAACACAAGCAGAACGGGTCGCAGGAATAGCTGCTGCTGCAGTCATAAACATTTCTTTAGGACTCACAACCACCCCTGAGCTTTGTTTGGGTTCAGAAACACACACACCCACACTACAGATTCGCGTTGTGCACGCGGGTTGGAAATGGCTGAAAAGGATAGTATGAACACAGGTCGTTTCGGTGGAGTTGCCAGGCTCCGGGAGGAACACGAAAAGGTAACGCTGCCCGATGACACATTTTGCAGGCTAATATCTAACGTGTGACGTTAGCCCAGCCACAGCCTGCTCCTGACCACGCGGTGAACCCGTCAGGATCTTTGGACCTGTAACGAGTCTGCTAAAGTTACACGGACGTGGTAAAGCCTGTTAAATTACGCATTAGTTGTTTTGGCTGTTTCATTTTCGAGAACCTAACTTCCTCACAGCCGCTCACATGTTCAAGTTCTTGGTTAAACTGTTTCCTGGAGGAAGGTTTGTTTCACGTGGTTTCTTTGCTCATGCAAACTCGCGTCCAAATGTTTACTTTACTTCAGGCTAAGAGAGGAAATCTTAATGTTTGTACGTACGTTTTTATGAATCGTCAGGCAGCTAGCTACGCTAACGGTGCAACTGCGAGTTGGCTAGTTAAGCCTCAATGTCACACCCCCCTCCTCCTCCCATCTCCGAAGCAAACAAAACAAAGGGATAAATAAATTAATACGTTACACAACTTACAACTACTATTCATAATCAAACAAGAAAATTAATTTTATATAAAATACTATAGTAGCCCTTAAATATCTACAAACGCCGAGTGTACTGCAAACATTAAAAAACGACCACACACTGTTGAGAAGCTGTGTGGTTTCTTGGCTCCTAATTCCCACACCTGTTCATCTGTGACCACCCTTATCTAAGTCATTACTGCCTGTGTCCAGGTGCGCAGATGACGTAATGAATGCAGTGACGTCTCCAGTCGGTGTTTACTTAATAACACACACACACTATCGCACACATCAAAATTGGCAACAACAAATACTACAATGCAAATTTATCAAAATGTGATCTATGCTTAAAAATGTAAATTCTGTAAGTGCACCTCCTTCTATTTCTCCATCTCACTGACCAACAATCAGATGGTCGTATCCTAATTTTTATTTATTTATTTCTGTGTTGGCTGTCTTCAAGTAAACTGTGAAAACCTTCTTATCTGTTCTTGCAGCCATATATAACCATGAAGGGGTGTTTGTGTGTCCTGACCATTTGGATGCAGACTTGACAGCTGCGGTTATTTTCCTTTCCCTTTCATCTCTTTAGCTGCTTATTGATTCTGTAGTAAACCTAGTGTTAATAATATTTACTAACAATTTGAAAGAAGTGTCCATAAATTGACAATGTCAGACAAATCACTAATCACATGGACTGTGTGTGTATGAGTTGGGGACCTATGTTTCTCTCCTAACTCCTGCGAGCTATTGGCTCCTCCAGAGAAGACTGTAAAATGCATATTTTATTTTTGCATTGTTCTTAATTAAATTCTTTGCTCAAATGACAGGTGGTGAAAGACTGTGAAAGTCGGATTCAACACTGGTAAGCTTCATATGCTATTTTTGTATTTACACTTTGTTTTTAAGTAAACTTCATTTACAACAAAACTTACATTTTTGGATGTGGCACACAATGAATTATTCATTATCTTTAAATACCGTTAATTTCAAAAGGAAATTCACTTTCATTCAGAATTATATCATCTGTTATCATCTACCTTTCTTGTGTCATTGAAGTCTATGTGTTCATTCATTTCTTCATAATAACCTTGAGTTTGGCCTGTTAATTCCCTATCACTCCATTTGATGCTATGCTTATGTGACAGCTCTGATCAAAATAATCTACAAATATGATACTCCCTGACCAATCAGGGGCATTTATTTCAATAATTGCAGGGGTAACAAGGAGCATTTTAGGCCTTAAAGGCTCTTCACAGCAATAATACCCACCAGTACTCTGGATTCCAGTAATGAATTGCCAGATGGCCCAAGGATGATTATCCACCTTTGTGAGCAATAACGTTTTATTATAGTCAGTGGCGCTCCATTAGACCTCTCCTCACATCCATGTTGAGGTAGAGCTATGGATGAAAGAGTCAGAGAATACCTGAACCCAATGTACCTGAACACATTTCTATATTCATTCTATATTCTTAGTTACTACAATATAATACTGTCAGCTTTGATCACACTTTCATGATTTCCTCTGAAGCCTCTGTCTTGAGGCCATATGGCTTACATCAAGCCTCTTCCTGACAGGGAAACCTGCACTTCCCCTCACTCAGTAGCTGTTGTTTGTTTTCCATTGTTCTGTGGGAAGGAACTGTGTCTTCGAAAAAGTGATGGGACTTTAGCTGAGGAAAAAATAATTTGATTTGCCTAACAACAGTTGTCAAATCCATGTTTTTGCAGGAAAAAGGTATCCAGCGACTATGAAGCCCTGAATGATCGCCTTAAAACTCTTCCTGACCAATTGTCTTATGACATCATGGTGAGTGCCCGTCCAGTGGTAAAATAACATTGTTGAAATTAACCAGTGTCTCAAGCTATGCTAATATTACTAACTTTGCATAAACATTTATACTCCTAACACTAAAATTATATTTCTTTTCATCCACATTCATGTCTGTATTGCACCTGTGAAGCAATGTTTGTCCAATCCAATTTTATTTATCCAACTGATACATTCATCAAGTACAACAGTTACTTTTGTAAAGCCTTCCTAGCAATAAGCTTAACAACTACGAGAGCCTAAGATTCTGCAGCTGTCTGGTGTATGTGACTATGCTCCGGTAGATCGCGCAGGTAGATCGCGTCAAAAACTGTCTTGCTGACAAAGGCTGACAAATCCCTGACAGACTCCTGTTTCTCATTTTCTTCTTTTTTTTCCTTCTGTCTTCTGTGGTCGGCTTGTTGTTGAGTGTTTGAATGTGAATAAGGCCTAAAGGAAAGTGTTATCCATTTAAAGCAATATTAAGGCCACATTACAGGAACGTTGTCATCTTCAAGGGAAACCTATTGACTTAGCCAATATGGCTCCTACAGTACCACTTTCAGTAATTCAGTCATTTCTCTTTATTTATGCTTTTCTTCTGTCCAATGTGCTGTGAACAGGTGCCGTTTGGCCCTCTGGCCTTCATGCCTGGGAAACTGGTGCACACCAATGAGCTCACAGTGTTGCTTGGTGACGACTGGTTCGCTAAATGCTCTGCCAGGCAGGCTCAGAAAATTGTTGACCACAGGATGAAGCGTGAGTCTGTTTTTAAAAAGATTGTTTACCGTCCTCTGTCTAAACACGTGATTGTGTTCTTTTTTTTAATGTAACATGTCAGCACTGCTCCTATTCATCCACCAGAGGGTGTAGCAGTATCAAGTCTAGATGGCTCACAGCTGTAGTGACAAACTTACTTTAAGCTGTGCCATTGTTCACTGTGTAACGAGTAGAATTCTATCATACCTCTGCTGTACTCACGTACTATCAGTATAACACAGTAAGAAAATGCTATACAGAAGAGTTGCATGATATGTGACGTTAGGTTTGGAAGCTGCAAGGTACATGAGCATGGCGTATTGGCTTATTGGTGTTACTTTTGCATTCATATGCCACAAGTCAACACTGTTTATGCCTCCGTTGTGAATTTTGTGATAACTGCTAGCACCTAAAAGAGTCTTTCAAGAACAAATACATCTGAACATGGATTAATCGTAGTTGCATTTTTATTTTTTGCCCCTGCTGTTCATTCCTGGTTTGAAAATCTCTTATCAAGTCAAACTGGCTCAAGTAACACGCTCTGATGTGAACATTATTAGGGTGTTTAGTGAAGCAGAAATGTGCTTCCACAGCCCATCCGCAGCCGTCTGGCCCCCGTAACCCACCTCCCCTCCACATACTCTCTCCTGACCCTGCCCACCCCACCATTACAGAGCTAAGTGCTGTAATACAAACATAGCGAGCTGAAATGTGTCAGACATTGGCTGAGTTGTCAGGCCTTCTCTGTTTGACCTTTCCTCACTTCCAGTTGATGCACTGACTGGAGGGGCTCCCGATTGCCATGGAAACAAGGGCCCTCTGCTGCTATTAGTAAAAGGGCTTAATTGTTGTGAAGATTTAATGATCCGGAGTAGTATTCAGGGCAGAAGATATTATGAACCGTTTGTGTCATCATTTTTCAGTTTTTTTCCCCCCCTCAACTTGTTTGGGATTTTAACTCTTTTGCAGCTGGTTGCCATTGTTGTGTTAAATCTTTTATTGATCTTTTCGCCAGCAGCCAGCTTCTTGCACAGCGGGTTTTGTCAGTTTGCTTCCCTCTCCGAATGCATTTTCATGTTAATGCACCTTTTTTTGCCCACAGATGTAAAGAGTAACCTTGACGATCTGTCCAAGACAATGAAAAACTTTGAAGCCAGAGTTGGGTTCACGAAGGATTTGGAAAACATCTCTGCAGTACGTTGCAATACCACAAGTCACTGCACAGATATTTCATAAAGAGTAAATGGGAACAGTTATATTGATTTTTGCATCCTCCGTAGGTTAAAGGAGACTATGTTGACATCAGAGAAGAAGTGAAAAACAGTGACACTTCCAACATCAAAGGTGTCGCTTTTTAGCTTACCTGTACATATTATAGGTTTTAGGAGAAGGCTTATAACCTATTGCCTACTTCCTTGCCCAGCTCAGATTAACATATAGGCTTCTGTTGTGTCTGCTTTAACAGGAAGGCAAAGAATTGCTCACAAGCCAAATTCCAAACCCAAGCTGGATGCTGTATTTGATCTAAGAGAGGAGGAAGAGGAGAAAGATGGAGAGGGCAGAAATGGAGTGAGCAGGAAAGGCATCATGACTGAGGAGGAGCTGTGGTCAAGACTAGATGAACTTGAGAAATTGGAGGAGCTAGAAGATAAGCAGGACAGGTACTTAAACACTCAAATGTGTGTTTTTAAATAGTAAATAGTTTTAAATGAGTGAAAAAGCTGAAATATTTCTTGTTGTTTTTTTTTTCAGATTATCTGATAATGCTGATATAAATGGTGAGGACACGTCCTCCTCCTCCTCAGAGGAAGAGAAGGAAGGAGATGCTGCTCTTCCTGTAAATGGAGTAAGTCTGAAGCCAAGCTGGTCCACAATGGCTCACAGTAAAGCAACAACAAACACAGACCCCAAAGATGATGGAGATGTGGAGGAAGAGGAGGTCAACTGTTTTCCTACCATTTTTTTCTCTCACACAGTTGAACCCAAGAAGGTCAGAGGGAGAAGATTTCCTTTTGTTTTTAATTCTGACATTTAAGTCTAATTTTGCTTAGCTAATTATTGCAAATTTTTGTTCCTTTGCTTCAGGTGAGGATAAACACAGGAAAAAACACCACACTGAAGTTCAGCGAAAAAAAAGAACAGAAAGAACACTCAAAGAGGAAAAAGAAAAATGGACACAATAATGGACACTCGCACCACGAACTTCACAGAATCACCACCCCAGCGGACATTTACAGGTAAAAACACCAGAGTAGGACTGAAAAATGAATCAAGTTTGATCAGTTATTGACGTCAGCCAATTGTTGCTTGTCTTAGGCTGTTTGTGGATGTGAAGAACGGGGAACCCATCCCCAGAAAATCCATCCTAAAGTCCCGGAGTCGAGAGAACAGCGTGTGCAGTGATACAAGTGAGAGCAGCGCCGCGGACTTTGAAGAACGCCGGATGATTGGACGCAGCTTCAGCCATGATGAGGCAATGCACAGCGACACCAGCGACGGCATCACTGAGGAAGACAGTCCTACAGCGGTCCCACTGCACCCGGCCACCAGATTTGAGGTAAACGCTTCTCTCTGTAGTCGTAAACTAAAAACGTATATAAAAAATGCAGTTGCCTGTTTTCATATACAGGGGGTCCTCGAGTTACGACGGTCGCGAGTTATGTCGTTTTCGTGGTTACGACACATCTCTCGTGAACTTCCTTGTTTCGGCTTAAGCGGTTTGCCCCATAAATATGTACAGACTTCGCACGGGAACTAGTTGGTGAGCACTCTCTCTGTCTCTCAGCGCGCCTGCCGCGTCTCCAGCACCTCCACAGCACAGCTCGGCTACTCTGCCTTGTGTTTTCTTATGTGAAATGGACGGCTGGCGGGGGGTGCAGCAGCAGTCGGTAAGGAGATGCACACGGACACAGATGCGTTCGGGATCGTGGCAATACCGTAGGTTTATTCACAACACAGGGTCTACACGGTTGATATCAGAAATCTAAAGGAAATGCTCATTACACTCGCTATATCAACCCCTACGGTGTGTCAAGAGGGTCAAGAGGGACAAAAGGCAATTCACCACAGTAAACTCTTATTGTAGGGTGGTGTTATAGCGACATCTAGTGGCACAACTTTGTAACTACCTTACCTATGAATGTATGTTCCGACTTACGTCGAAATTTGGTTACGACACATTCTCAGGAACGGCTCTCCGTCGTAACTCGAGGACCCCCTGTATTCATTAAATACTGGTGACGTTGGGTATGAAAACAATACTCTCTCCTCCCTCTCAAGGCCTTTTCAGGTACAGTGGTAGAAAAGGACCCGATGCCTTCGACACTTCCTCACCTGACCATCACACCACCAGCGCTGCCAACCATACTGGAGCGGAAACAGGAGGAGGTGGCGACCGATCTCGCCCCTCCCCAGCCGGCTCCGAAAAAGGTGTCGAAGTTTAAAGCTGCCAGGTTGCAGCAGAAATGACTGATGACATGCAAATATCTGTATCTCATGAAGCTTCTTGTTTTAAAAAAAAAAAGCCTTTGTTTCATTTCTACTGGATAAATCATCCTCTCCTTTCGTTCACGTGTCCAGTTTCACCTTGGTTCATTCAGGCCTTCTATGGTTGAATATACAGTGTTTGTGATAAGTACGGTTTAGAAATCTGCCTTCCAATCACCAGATATTGCAGTGTCCTTTTGTTTATCTGCTTCTCTGTTTAAACATTTAGCTTTCTGTCATACATTTACTTATCTTTCTGCTAATCTGTGCTTATGTGTTTAGATATTACTCTGCGCTACAACAGGATGAGCCGCCTTGTTTTTTTCTTATTCAAGTTATTAAACAGAATCCAGTGCCTGCTGTAGCTGTCATACCTTCACTTGACCTGCGTAATGAATGTACCTGTTCCTTCGTGGTGAGCTTTATGTAAAGACAAAAAAATCATATTGATAGAAACTAAAAAAGGAAAAATAAACAGTTTTGGCTACAAGTATCGTTTCTTATTCCATTGTTGGAAGAAATTGTTGTCGTTGTAAGATTTTAATTTCATTCTGTTTGGCAAAATACGTAAACTAGAAACAGCTTGGAGAGCTTTGCGCCAATGTTTGTCAATCTGCATTGCAATGTGTAAAAGCAACACATTTTTCCCTCCTAATACCTCCTGTAAGTTGTTTTGGTCTTTAAACAGCTATTACCAGACGCTGACTGAGCTTAAACTGTTTTTTATGAATAATTGTTACTCCTTGTGAATTTCCTGCTTCGCACTAAAATTTGAAGAGCTAAGTAAAGCACCAACCAACGCTGCATTCAAATGTTTCAGAAAAGCCAACCAAATGTTTTTCGTGCCTCCTCCGGTACAATCAAACCGACACTGTCAATGGAAGAGAACGACCTCTGTCCACAACTCCCAACAAATCAAGTTTAGTCTGGGCTCATAGTCAAAACTGAGCTGCTAAAGATGCACAAGAAGGCCTGGTTGGCAGATTAGTTGTCACTCTTGGCTGCAGTCTGAGTGTTCATGAGGCACCACAGCTTAACGGTTCTGCGAGTGGAAACGTGGATGATGTGAAATGACAGGCATAACACTGAGGGCTGAGGTGAAAAGTTGGAGCTCTCCAATGGTGGAGCGTCAACACCTTGAATATGAAGAGTATTCTGTGTACAATTTGTGGGAAAGAGGAAAACTGATACCAGAAAGCGCTGGAAATACAAATGAAGAAAAGTAGATTTTATTTTGTACTTTTTTTTTTTACTAATTTACTAATTTTTCATTTAACTATTTCTTAATTTCTGTATTGCCCACCTAAATTTAGACTCACAATAATCAAGCTCAGGCCAGCTGAGTCTGTAACGTGTTTCATAACGTGTTTTATAGTGGATGTAAAAAGGCCATGTTTGCGGACTGAGCTGTAGTGTTTGGGACATAATTGTGATTTTTTTTTTTTTAGTGGGGCAACTCATGCACGCCACCGCACTTCATCTCACCACAAGTAGCTTTAATTAAAGCTGCAGCTTGTGAGTTGAAATGCTATCGCCCCTCTTTTGGTTAAAGTGCAGGTCTCTGATAATAAGCTTTTAAACAGGTCCTGAGGTGACTCTGCCCCCCTTTGCCTTCATCAGGATTATTTCTCCAATATGAAAATCCAGGTAGCATGAGACAGATTAGGCGCCGCTTAACACGCTGGTGTTGTGTTGGTGAGACACAGATCAATGGACTTATTTAGGTTAAGCTGTGAAGGTATACGCTTGAACATTGCAGAACTAGATTTCAAGGAAATCTGGCATAAAAACTATGTAATGGGCTCAAACACACGCAAGATCTCCATTGCAGGGATTAAGGGGGACTTCACGAGTTCTGAAGGATTCAGGCAGGTATTGTTGTCCAGACAGGTGCCTGGGCCTATAAGAGAGACGGATTGCAGGAGTTAAGACTTAGATCCACATGTCAGAAGAGCAGCTGGTATATGTGCTTTTCTGCAGTTTGAAGACGTGGTATTAAAGATGTCTTTTACCTACATCATTTACACACGCACACACACACACACAAAACCTGTGAGGGGAACAGGTTCTCATTCGTCGCTTATCTCACTAATGAACCTCACACAAAGAAATTAGTGCAACTGAACATTTAGTCTTGGCTCTTTGTAGGAAAAAAAGAAAAGTACAATCGTCCGATTCACCAAAAGCTGATTTTGTGTATCAAAATCAGTCATTGGGCATTTTCCTCAAATGTGAGGACGTGCAACAATTATCTATACTGCTTAACCTGTGAGGATAGGGGGTGGGGGATGGGTGGGATGGCTGGAGCCAACCTCAGGAGACATTGAGTAAAGGTAAGTTTCACCCTGGACTAACTTACATTAATTTGAATTAGGAAAAAAAACAATGAAATGAAAATTCAATTAAATATTCAGACTTGACACAGTGATGATGAAATTATCACCAAATTTGCAGCTTTAAATGTTCCGTTATCAACTTTGAAAAAAAAAGTGACTTGCTTGAAAATATTTTTACTTTGGCTTTTGATTTTATTTTTTTGGCTTCTGATTAGAGGAGTTGGAGTGCTTGAGGTGCATTCAATGATTTCAAATCGGATGTGTTTTTTTCTTACTTGCTTTGAGGACAATATAAATGGGTCATATAGCAAGTGGGATTCTGAATCACCCAGGCACAGTCTCTTACAATACACAGATGCAAACACACAAACAGAAACCTCCATCATCTCATATCTATATATTGATTAGGTTTCCCCCTCCAGGCGCATCTATCATGATTCCACATACAAGTTTTCAGAGAATATAGCAGCACCACTGTTAGAGGTAACCCCCCTGATCACATTCGACATCCACAACACGTCGTGATGCTTTCACACACACGCACGTGCATCTCAGAGGAGGGATTGATGTCTGCGTCCTGGAGATGCCGGCGCACGCTTTACGCACGGTGCCAGTCTGTTACACTTGCACACCAGCGGCCAGATGAGGGAGACATAAGGCTTCAGGACGTGTCGAAGTATCCCGAGTCATTTTTTTCTTTTTTTTTTAAATAAGATTTCATCACGTCTTCCCTCAAATGGAAACACAACAGAGCCAAAAGCGCGCAGATGCTTTTGTCGTGCGACAGCGCGTAAAGGTTGGTTTGTTTGAGTCCAAGGTGAAATCCGGGTCCGACTGCGCGCTGGGCGTCTGGTGATGAAGCGCGTGGAGGCGTAGGGTCCGTCAGTCAGTCAGTCAGTCAGCAGTCAGGCATCCAGCTCCACGGCTCCGCGCAACTCCAGCGGCCAGGCCGGCTCCTCCGCGTCTCCACTCGGCCAGGTAAGAAACAGCCACCGCCGCCCGGTGACGTCTCCTCAAGTTTATCCGTGAAAAGTGTGTGAGTGTAAGTTTAGACACGCGACACCACTGGTTCTGTTTCTCTTTCTGTTTCTTTAAATGGAAAAAAGTAGGTAAGTAATAAAGAAGATGAAAGGATGACATTTAAAAAAAATAGGCGATAGGTCTTTTAAAGGAATGTGGATGGATGTGTGTGAGTGCGTGCGCGCGCGCGCGAGTGTGTTGTTTATTTGTTGCGTGAACGCGTTCCTCATTGACGACCTTACATCATAACATATTGAGACACACGGGTGTGTGAGTCTGTGTGTGTGTGCGTGTGTTTTATTATTTCATATTGAGATTTAATCTGCATTCAGAACACACAATTCCCATAATTAAAAATCATAAAATACCACACTGCACCAGTACAACATTGCCTTGTCTGTACACGTGCCTGTAAATATTTGCCTGATGTTTATTGCAGTCACTCAGTAGCTTTACCTGAATTCCACTGTTCACAGGTTATTTTTTTAAGTTGCACCTGATATTAATCACAGTTTTAGAGTTTAGATATTGTAACCTTTTTGTTTTTGTTTTTTATACTCACCTGTACAGAGTGGCACTGCTACTTTGAGAGCCCCCCCCATCACCCTCTTCCGCCTCCCCCTCCCTTCCTCCTGTTTCCAAATGCTCTCCTTTGAAGCGATGATGCCCCATCTGTCATATGTGAGCAAAGAGAGACCATGCTCTGCTCTTCTCAATTACTGAATTCTCCTCATGCCAGCTCCGGTGGGACAGGAGGAGGAGCAGGTGGGTGGCAGTCAGCACGATCAATCAACATGAAATATTCAGCTTTGAATATACACATCATTTACCACCGCTGCCGCCGCTCCATGTTAGAGACCCCCCCCCCAAAAAAACTGTTTTGTCCTAAGTGTTTTGTCACTGCGGCCGTGTCAACCCTGTGACACATGTTCCTGACGACTGGGCCTGTGTGTATCTGCTCAGGTGATAACCATCGTTTTTAAATGTAAAATGATTGTGTGCATGGAGACTGGAGCCGCGTTTGAAATTATTATCACCATCATAATTGAGCGGAAATGAGAGAGAGAGAGAGTGAGAGAGAGAGAGAGAGAGAGGGTGGGTGAGTGGATGAAACTGTAGCCTGTTAAAGTGTAGCGGCCGCCTTCTCATTCTGCTGCAGTGAATTCATTCAGCTCACACGACAAAGCTCTGCTTGGCAACTTTCTCTCTTGATGGACGCGTTTGTTTGAACGCGAGGCACATGATTTGAGTAGCTGTAATCCGTGCTGAAATCAACAGGCCAGATGAACTTTTTGGCACTCTCTTACCAACACATTGAGTAGGATTTGCACCCCCCCCTCCCCAAAATGCCTAAGATATTTAGACTTAGGGTTTAAAATCCCTCAAAAGAAAAAAAAAAGGCAAGGCAAAAGTTATTTGATTTGTCTTTTCCAATACACGTCACAGAAATCCTGGAATATTGAAAACGTACTCGTCGTTCAAACTCTTCAGGAAACTTTTAATCTCCAAAGTCTCGGCCTCCTGTGATCATCACATCTCCGTGATGTTGCCTCGTGCAATTCGCCTGAGCGCCGTGGCCCTAAGTATTTGAGCTATGAGGCAACACAGTGAAAAGCATAGTCCCCTCATATGAGAACACAACAGTGAATAATTAATAACCTTGCTCCCAATTCCAGGAAAACAATAGCATATTGTAGGAACACTGCACTAATTTAACTGGAGGGGGGGGGGGGGGGGGGGGGGGACACAGTGGACAACTTCGACAAAATGTGGAATGCACCATCACCATTGTTCCAAAGCATATCTGTGTGCGTTTTGCTGTTGTTATTCCTAGCACCGTGGCTTTGCTGTGTTGTACGTAAATACTGTTGGGGTTACGTGCTCCATAATATGGTAGTGTAACGTTGTTTGCCTCTGAGATTAATCAGAACCCATTAAATACCCCTCTCTCACCTGCTGGCAGTATGTGCGGTGCAAGTGCACATGCAGGAAGCTATTTTCCACAGGCCTCCTCTCTTGGCTGTCAGCTCCCATTAAGGGGGAAGGTGTCATATCTGTAACACAGCTGAGTGCAGATGGCAGAGTGGAGGGGATGGCTCGCCGATTTAAACAATGATTAATGAACAGAGATGGAAAACAAATTACATTGGACTATTGGAAGCAGGGAATTGTTTTTATGAAAATGTTAATTGTGTCTGCCAGGCTGATACCGGGAGTGGGGGAGGGGTGGCGTGAGGGCAAGGCAGCGAGGCAACCGATGGGACCACTGATAGGACATCTACTACTCCCCTGGCTCAGATTATTGGCGTGTCTCAGCATGCAGCGTTTAATACCCCACCTTGGCTTTAAGACCTCTAATGTGCCATAACTTTCAAGGTTTGGATTTTTATGATGAACCCCGTGAAGAATTGTCGCCCACCACTGCACCAATTAGCGTTATCTCTAATAATAAGTGGTTGTAAGTGACGAGAGAAGGCGCCCTGTTCTAGTTGTAATTATTGCAGGCGGGTGCAGCTGCACTACTTAGGGAGATGATGATAATTATTTTCCTTTTTTTTCATTGCGGGTTGATTATTTAAGAGCATCATACACTCATCAGAGTAATCAGGAGAGAGTGATTAGTGGAAATCCACGAGGCTAACAGCTGCCACATTAAACACTTGCCTCTGTTGCCAACACACGGAGGCAGGGCCCTTCCACAGGACAGAGACCGACGCAAACACTTCACCTTCAGCTCCACGACCACATGTGTTTGTTAGAAAGCCGAGGGCGGAGGGCGCCGCCGAGAATCAGAGCGGACCGCGGCGCTTCATGAAAGGGCACGTTGTTGTGCGCCAAGGTCGGCCGTCAATGCTCCGATTCACCAGTGCAGGAGAGGGGGAGTGAAAAAAAAAAAGAAAGAAAGTTTGATATGGCATTTTTGAAAGTGTGGGAAATCGATGCACTTATTGTGCAGTGAACTGGCCTGAACCGTTTCTCGTCGCGTTGCAATAAGTAGCGCTCTGCGAGGGCCATTTGATACGGCCTGCAAATCTGATACCGAATCCAACAACAACCGTGTCAATTAGAGACGAGCGCCATGGCCATGTCCGGCGTTCATGCGGCACTGCTTGCCACTGTGCAAGGCCTGTCTGACTGAGGGCTAATTCTCTTAGCCCAGATGTTGCTTGAGCACAGTCCTGGGATCCCACTGGGTTGATGAGCTCAATCAGTGAAATGATGAAAAGATGATTTTGTCCCTGTAATTACAGTGTGTAAACTACTTAGCTAGGATTGCAAAGGAAGTCATTTTCTAATTACGCTGGTACCCCGTTGTCTAATGGTGGATGTTTTGTTGTTTTAGAGAGAGGAGCACGAGAGAGAGAGACAGAAATTGAGAGGAGTGATATATGTGTGTGTATCTCTCTCTCACTCTATGTGTGTGTGTGTGTGTGTGTGAAAGAGAGAGAGAGGAGCTTCATGAGGGGCCTGAGCTCTGCCGCTGTGGCTGAAAAAAGACCATCACCAAGGCAAGATGGCTGCCAAATGAGGGTTCATTGAATTATCAGCCCAGTTAATGTGCCTTGGATTATGCTCTTTGTTTGTCGTTTTTTTTTGTCTTCCTGTAGATGCCATATCTTAATGAGATACTGTAAGTGGCATTACCAGACTCCCGCTGTGATTTTGTGATGACTCGTCTAATGACTTTTTGTCTTAGTGCCTCCAAGTGCTTCAGCAGCCAAGAGTAGATGCGTCGAGTTTGTCTCCGTTGTTGCCGTCTGTTGAACGACCACGTCCCTGTAAACGCTTTGCCGGAGGAAGTTGTACTACGTGGGAAAAAGCAAAACGTGTCTGTGCGTTGTGGCGTGGAGAGGGGCCGTTCTTTCATATCTGTGCGAGTTCTGTTGGAGCTGGCTGCCGTCCTGCAGGGCTCAACCATCTGATGCAGCCCGCACCATGTGGACAGGCCTGTCTCGTGCAAGGCATCCCCCTGCACGCCACACACTGTTAACAAACGCCATCGGACGCCAAAGCTTTGTTTGTGTCCAGAGAGAACAGGTGGTCTGTGCAAACAAGATCAACTGTTCACACATTAGTGATTTAAAATACATTCTATATGCACGTGCCCCATGTGTGCGCGTCCCTGCATGTGTGTGTGTGTGTGTTTGAGAGCGACAGCGGGTGTCCCTGCATGGGAACCATGAGAGATAGTTGAGGAGAAGAGTGTTTATGTTTCCTGTCAGTGCCTGTGTGTCTCTGAATGCATCAGGGGAAACTCCTAAATGCAAAGTTTGTATATGACGCAAATCATATAGGTTTTCTCCAACACACTTGGGTTCACTTTACTTAACCATATCAATTGGCCTCCTATAGAAAGGTGACTTATTTGAGTTTGTCATTGGAAAATCCTGTTATGAATTAGAAGTTAGGTTTCCCACCAGCTCAAACAGGTAGAAGCACACTTAGCAAACCGGCTGTTTTCGGTCCGACTTACACTTGCGTTACCGCACTATATATCTATATATATATACACACACACACACTAACTGCATTGTTTTATATATATATTTCATCATAATGTCATATCAGCGCATATCACATGTGTAACCGTGTTTATTATTATTCTGTCCTGCACAAGCATTGGGACGACAACACAAATTCATCTTATCCAAATCCATAATGCTGTGTGCACATTTCCAAACACCACCCAAAAAGAAGACAAGGAAAGAGAGACACAGAGTAATCAGACAATTATGCTTGAATAACCCAATCCCTTTTTTTTATATTGTTTCTGAGACGATAGTTCACACATTAAAATACCTTTATTTTTGTTACAGTTAATTGAAACTGGAATCACCGTCGTATAAAATGCACACAGTACTTGAGATAGTCTTAAACATACTGTAGGTTGCACCCTACAGGTTACTGTAACTGTTGGTTGCACATTTATGCAGCTGTTTGTGCTGCATTCTCAGCCGTCCGCATCCATTATTAATGCTTTTTAACGGCTGTTATGCAGTTCTGATCTATAAATTTCATTCATGTGTATCATTCCTCTGTCACCTAACTATGGATTTACAATACTGTCCATCCATCCTAGCTGACAGGATGCTGCGGCTACAAAGTAAAAAGATCATGCATCCGCTCTCCTGTAGATTAAACACTGACTGAGATATGGAAACCTAAGTCTGACTGCAGCGAAAATAAATCTAGCAGTGCTTGATATTGTCAGATCTAAAATCATCCGGAATGCTCAGCTCCCAGGGCTGGTTTAAATGTGTATGTGTCACATTTTCCTTTTATTGCCTGTGCTAAATCACACCTGCTCCTTGTTTGTCTCCATGCGGCCACACCTAAGAGGCGCCACTGTGACACGATGCTTAATAATAATCAAGCGCTCTCTCAATCTGCACCAAAAGAGCCTAATCCGCTCTGACAGAGAAAACACCTGATGGCCCCACGTGCCGCTCCCGGTCTCCACCGGTTCCTACAAACCCTCCACACACACACATACACACACACATGGAAGTGATGAAGGTTTTATGCCTCCTTGGTATCCTTAGTTAATCAGAGGAATACCACTTTAGCAAATATGAAGTGAATCTTGTGTATGCTAATATCATTCGCTCACTTTCGCCCTGTCAGATGCGATTAGGTCCGACCCGCATCCTTACACTGATCTCAGCTCAGAGGAGATGCGCGTGGCTCACACCAGCTCCAAACTGCAGGCACGTCAGGTCTTTATCTGTGTGGTTTGTGTGTAACGTTTTCATTACTGTCTGAGGTTTCCACAGACCACAGGCAGCAGCGGCTGCAGCTGCAGCAGCAGCAGCAGCAGCAGGTGGCTCGGACTCACTCGCAGGCAGGTACACGCATTGCATGGAAGAGGAGCGCACACAAAGGTATACGGTCAAAGTGGTATCATGAGATGCTGCATAAACAAAGCCATTTGAACTTGAGCGGGATCAATCATTATTGATTGGATGCAGACCTCAGTATGGACACGCTGTGCGCCATTACACATCCAAGGCTACAGTACAGTAATGACATTAATAGAGGCCAATGCAATAACAGTTCAAATGACCGTAATCCTTGAAAGTGGGTGGGAGATGGAGGCGGAGCGCCTCATGCTCTGCCCTCGTTCTGTTCGGAATGCAAAGGAATACCATGTTGAGAAGTATGCAGCGGATTATATTATACTATAATCTAATCTAATTGACTCATTTTGTTTCTCTCCCGTCAGATCTTATTAGGTCGATGCCATATGGCCAGATTGATTTTTGATCTACAGCGTAAAGTAAACACACTGCTCACACCAGCCAGTGCTGCCAGCTCTTTATCTGTGTGGTTTTGTGTACATCATTTTCATGACTGACTGAGGTTGCAGTCCAGGATGATGTAAGCCTGTGTTAATTCAGTGTGGACAGTGCAGGCTTTGTTCTGTGCCCTTTGGTGCCGCACTAGAGCTGGGCAGCGTGCTCTTATGTGACCTCTACCATTGTAGTGCAATGTGAATTTGAGGCTTTGTTTTGCTGCTACAGCTGAACCAAAAAAAAAGAAAAGAAAAAAGGGTGCTAGGCAGGGGGAAAGTGAAGCATACTTTAGCTTTCCATTTGGATATTCCTCTTTTTACTTTAGTTTCCATCATTAAGTTGTTTATTTTCCTTTGTACTCCTGTGACATAATTACCCCGGCAAAGGTTTTATCCAAATATGCAATAGACCTGCTGCAAAAGCTTCACCGTTTTACTTGAATCTTTTTTTTTTTTAAACGTTTCACACAGTTGTGAAATGCAAAGGAAGGGCAAACAGAAGCACGTAGGCTTTGAAGTTTGTGCTACAATTGCATTTGTGCTCATTATTGTGTGTCAGTACAAAATGAGATCTCGGCAACGATCTTCACCCGAACCTTAAGTAAAGATGAGATATTTGTTGAAGAAGCCTGTGTGGTATGACTTAATCAGCATTTTCACGGTCTCCAACAATAATCTAAAACCACAGGTGCACTTAACACAGGATGAGGAGAGTCAGAACCTACTTTCCTCTATTTCCTGACCTATTTGTGGTGCATCACTGGCATTATACTGCACTTGCAAAACACCCTTGATTGACAGCACATTGCTGTTTATTTACATTATACTTTCCTGTTGTTGGACCTTCTCGGCTGAAAATTGTTGTGCTTGAATGCTTGCTTTGTTTTGGCAGAATCTGAATTCACTCAATGTTTCCTTTGTTTTTTTTTCTTCTTCAGGTCAGAGCTACAGCAAACAGACATCTCACGAGAACAGCACAAGTCTACATCCTGTTTCAACTGAATAAGAGCAAACAGTCAGCATACAGTTCACTGCTAACCTTTGGACTTGGCCCACATTAACACTCCTGACCACCATACTGTAACATCCATCAGTCCCCGAAAGGACAGCTTCATTACCCTGTCCTCCCATCCAATTAGAAGCCAGATGGCACTGCTGGCCAATCAAATGATGGATGCAAGGATTCTCAGCAGTATGAATGGCAGAGTAGAGCTTTCTCAGTTCCTCAGAGTTACTAATCAAAGCATTGTTACCCAAGTAAACTCTGCCCAGGAGGACAACCGCAAGAACAGAAAGTATCCCTGCCCGCTGTGTGGAAAGCGTTTCCGCTTCAACAGCATCCTTTCCCTTCATATGCGCACACACACTGGTGAGAAGCCCTTCAAGTGCCCATATTGTGACCACAGGGCAGCACAGAAGGGCAACCTGAAGATACACCTACGCACTCACAAGCAAGGCCTTCTGGGCAAAGGCCGTGGAAGGATTAGGGAAGAGAACAGGTTGCTTCATGAGCTTGAAGAGAGGGCGATACTGAGAGACAGGCAGATGCGAGCCACTCATGTCAGCCAACAGCAAAAATCTAATGTACCCCAGCTGAAAAATCCCAGTTTGTCTCCGACGGTGTCGATGCAAAATCTGTTGTTAACCACTTCTGGTGCAGCGGAGAACCAGCCACATACATCCGCATCCCCTACTGCCAAGGTGACTACTGCCCATGATGAGCCCAGCCAGCCTCAACCCACTGGCTTCCGCTGCTCATTCTGTAAAGGAAAGTTCAGGAAGCAGCAGGAGCTCGAACGGCACATCAGGATCCTCCACAAACCCTACAAATGCACCTTGTGTGAGTTTGCTGCATCACATGAGGAGGAGCTAATAGGCCACGTCGAGATGACCCACATAACCGCCGACGTAGGCTCAAGTCAAAAGCCCGCCATCGGGCCCGATGACAAGGGGAAGGCTGTCGGTGAGTTTCCCTGTGAGGTGTGCGGGCAGACCTTCAGCCAGGCCTGGTTCCTGAAGGGTCACATGAGGAAGCACAAGGACTCCTTCGAGCACTGCTGTCAAATCTGTGGCCGTCGTTTCAAAGAACCCTGGTTTCTGAAAAATCACATGAAGGTCCACCTGAACAAGCTCGCCGCTAAGAGCAACCTCCCCGCCGAGCACGACTCTTCGAGTAACCTGACACAAGACCATCAGAGCAACCTCTATTCGCAGTACATCTCCCGTATTCACAACAGATTCCTCATGGCCGAGAGAGCCGACCATCCCGACTATAACCAGATACTCACTACAGCAGGTGTCGACATGAAGGTCAGGGAGATGTTAGGGAGGATGATTTTCTCGAGTCTAGGCCCACTGACAGATGCGGAGAGCTCCTCACTTTTGGGTTCAAGCCACCTCCAACCTCCCTTAAGCTCCGCTAACCTGGAATATCTGCAGAAAGTAATGTCTAACAGGGATACGTTCAACAGCAGCAGCAGTCTTTACCCAGGGTGGCAGATCATGACACCAGGGCTACCTGTTGAACAGCCAATGTTCCCCCCTAAAGACCGACAGCAGTGCTCTCCTTACTTGTCCGAGAGATGTCTCCCTGCAGACAATGGGAAAACGGGTCTCACTGACCCAGACGCCAAGGCCGTCAGCAGACCCGGTAGCACCGGCAGTGTGAGTCATCACGAGCCAGCAGAGACAGGGAACTCCCTCTCTGGCAGTGCCCTGGACCATCATCCAGAGTCTGCTTCTCCTGCCACAGGTAACACAGTCATAGAAGACAACAAAAGGCTACTTTAAGATCCTGTGTGTCGAACAAGAGTCAAAATGCCAAACGAGTAAAAAACATTAGAGATCACAACAAAATAGAAGATAATCGAATGAATGCATTTAGTCTTTTCATGTGTGTTTTTAAACATGGAACTTAACTATGGTTTTATTGTCCCTCACTGAAGTGCAGGGTCATCAACACCACCACAGACATTACTGTCATCCACCAGGACTTTGTCTTCCTTTTAAAGATAATGGCATCATGTTGAATCGTAGGGATAATTAGTACCCTCTATTTTATATCTGTCACATCCCCACCCCTTGCCTACGGGGGCACAAGATGTTAATGCATGCCATCTGGTGTTTTTAATGATTTGATATATACCACCCAGTGATTTTTATGATTTGATCTACCACCTGGTATTTTTATTGATAGTCTTCTGTTCCACCTGGCGATTTGGATGATTTGGCTCTCTGGGTAAATGCCTTTCTTGTCATGGCATCCTGCTAACATGTTATCATGAGCCTAAATCACCACGATAACGGGAAAAACAAATCCAAACTTTGCTCTTTTTTCCTCGCAGCTTTTGTCTGTGGTTATTTTAACACCGCCGTTACGCACATCAAGTCCGATGCGCTCTTGGGGGAGTTGATCCAATATCCTCTTAAATGATGGCCATATATCAAAGATAAATGGATCAAGTCTAATCTCATTAGATGCTTTGTTTCCACATTGTACACGCATACCAGTATCTGCATATTTACATGAGACTGCCAAATCCCCTCTCGGGTTGCTCTTTAAGAAACACTGTTGTTTTTCACTTCCCCTCTCCTCCGCTATCTTCAAGACCATACGGCGTCACTTCCAGAAACATTTATGATCGCTGGCTAGCCAAGGATTTGAGTGTGCACAGTTCTGGGATGGCACATTCTGTATCAGACTCTAATTTCAGTCAATATTAAGCATGGAAACTAATTCATTGTAAAGGTCAGGCGTCATTGCTTTAGTCAATGATGGATCCGGCAGGCTCCCTCTCCCCCTCGTCTCCTCTCCTCTCTGTTCTTGGTCCTGTGTAATGGTAGACTCACTCTGGGGGCTTAGCACCGCATTGTTTAGCTCTGACAATATATCCCAGAGACCTCTGCAGCTGCTCCCTGCGCTCACAATGACAGATTAATTAACACAATCACACGTTGCTGGCCCTGGCTCAACACACAGGTCTGCTGCGGGACAGATAGGTAAATCCTACACATATGGAGAACACGCACCACTTGATGAGGGTTTAATAACAGGGATAAGTTTTTTTTTCCAGAGGTGGGGGGGTGTTGTAACTGATCAAGTCTGTCTGTCTCGGGGGTTGGACGTGAAGGGAAAGGGAGCGGGAGAGCGAGCGTTTTCTAATTCAGGAGAGCGGAGACGCATGAGGAAGAATTACCACTGCCAGATGTTCAGCTTGAGGAACATTGATTAGTCCAGAATTACTGGCTGCATTATTCATAGTCAGCCTATGGTGGTCATGAGGTTATTGATGTCCTCAATATGGATGGCAAATATAGTACAGTCAAGGCTGTCAGGAGTGAGAGACGGCTCCTTTGCGCGACACATCCAGATACAGTGCTGGATTTAGCCTCGAACTGCAAACACCCGGCATCTTAAAGAAGAAATCCTGCTTTGATTTCAATGCAGAGCTCAATATCTAATCAGGGCAGATTTACACGTTGCACTGTGACTTTAATTATAATCTGAAATGAAGAATAACTCATCTTAAAATGATTTTTAAAGAAGCACTGATGGGTGCGCGCTTCGGGCCTCTGACCTACATTGGACCCAGTAAGATCCCAGCTCCGAGTAAAAAGGAAAAAAAAAAAGCCCAAACACACACACAAAAAAAGCTCTGACAGTTATTAATTAGTCCCATTCAATACTCTTAACCTCAAGGTCGATGAGCAGACACCATGTAATGATGTTGTCCCCCACATGTATTTTGTCCCTTACGCCACTTTGACTGTAGCGTTAATGCCACAGAGAGCCCGAAGTGATGAGCGTGTGTAAAACTGTGAATGGTAATACGAGCGCCGGTTTACCCAGAAACACAGATAAAGCCTGGGTACAGACTATCACTTTCATTTGGCAGTTCCCGTTACATCAGCCTATTCTCTGTGATTGCTGACAGTAAAGCATCTCTTAACGAAGCGGGGGCCCTTATCGCACGCTTTTCCTGTGTCTGGCTTCACAAATTCAGCTCTGATTCCGGAGATCAGAGTGGGTCAGACTGTCTTGTGTAGAACTGATTACCTGTTGGCTTTTCTGTCTCCCTCTCACTTCTGTCTTTTAATCCTCTTTTTAATTATTATTGCAGATATGAGGCTCAAATTAAGCTCAAAATGCTTGTTTTCCTAGCATGCAGATAAAAAGATTTACCCAGGGAGTTCTGAACACCTGCCTTGAAATATTGTTCCGCCGTCTCCTGAATGCCATTTGGCTTAATTGACTTGGAAACGTCCCAAATGCGTCATTGACTATGTGGTCTAATTAATATTAATAATATATGCTATTATAAACATCAAAGAACATCTGGTGCCCCTGTTTTTCTCACCAATCTTGTGTGGGACTCGCTCTCACTCTGTTTCATCTTAAAGCAAACCAGCCACCATGTATCTGCGCGTTGCATTGATTGCGCGCACAGAAAGAGCCAAGGCTCCACAGTGTGTCGAGGTTGACGTCTACAATACAACTGCCAAACGCCTGTGTAAGCATATAGTATGTGAGCCTGTGATTGTATTGACCGTGATGTATGGCTGTAAATCTTAAAAGCCCATTTCCATATGAAATGAATCACTTGTCCAAGACCAGCTGCATGCTTTCTCCATAGACACGGCTCACTTGAGGCGGTTATTTATTTATTTATTTATTTATTTATATATTTACCCCATTTCCCCCCCCCCCCCCCAGCCCGCCTAGCACATCCAGTAAGAGCAGATAACTCATACGCATCACTTCATTAGACGCTCTGTGTTAGGTGAGGGAGGCTCGGGTTTGTAATGACGCAGTAATTGGAGTTTTGCTTGATAAATCTAAGCTCCAAAATTACTCTCGCTCACAGAACGCCGAGCCGCGCCGGTGTAAGTAAATCTTAAACTGATTAAGTTAGCATGAACCAGGCAATCACAAAGATGGCACCCGTCCAAAGAAGAAGAAGAAGAAGAAGAAGAAGAAGGGGGGGGGGGAAGGTCTGTCTGTGTTGTTGTAGCGTTCTCGCGTTGGCTGGCAAATAAATGGGTTTAGGAAGAGCCACGCTGAAAGATGAGGCCAGATATGTGTGTTTGCTGCATTTGAGGCCGGCCTGTAATGTCATCGTAATTAAAGCCACAGAATAATTGAGATATACAGTGTGTCTGAAAGCACTCCATTAAAGCTGGTGGGATTTTTTTTTGTTGCTGTTTTTTTGGTCTGTTACTGGAGACAAGGGTGTGGCACTGTTGAAGTCTCTTTCCCGCTCTTGCACGACCGCGCATGTCGCTACACACTTAATGTACGCAGACATTAAATCAAACACTCACACACACACACATCCACACAAAGACTAAAAACGCGTACACTTTTAGTACAAAATCTTTATTTTCAAGGACACTGATTTCCTGTTTTAACCAATTTTCACCTTTATTCAATCAACACGTTTGTGTATTAATTGTAGGAAACTGTATGTTTGACATAGTCAAAAAAAAAGAAAACCGCCCTCCTTTTATTGCCATCCAATGGTGGCTTTTCTATTAAAGTTTGAAAGTAAGTAAAGTAAGAAGTACAGATCATTAGATTTAGATTTACCTCAGTGAATTACCTCAGGGTCAGATCTTGAGGTGTATGAAATTGATATTTCTCTGGCGGGGATGAATTACTGTTGTAACTCAGATATTAGTCCATTAAAGAAGAACAATAAGGCATCAATATGCATAGAATTAAATTAATGGTGGTGGGTTTATCTCCCTATCCCAGACGCATCCCTAAAAGACACAGTATAATGTATGACCTGACCTTCAAATGCCAGGAGAGTGTTGGGCAATAAACTGCCAATATTTGTGGCTTAATGGCGTCGGATGACTTTTACTGTAATTGGAATGGCAGCGAAACAGCTGGGCTATTTAAAGACAGTGCAAGGCTGAGGTCCCAGACAATCACTAACTCAAAATGGTCACAGGGAGTGTGTTTAACCCTGGAGGGTGTTTCTCTGATAGCTATAAGGATTAAACTGTAGGTAAACAGAGGGAAAAGGACATCTAAATTAGCTTTAATTAAAAGTTATGGCTTGGCGAATCGAATGTTGGACTATTTCCAGGGTAAAAGGAGAAAAATTACCCTTGGTAATTCACTGCAATGATACACTTTGTACTTTTTGAATTATGTTCCTATTGCGCAATTTTTCAAGTGTGAAGCAAAAATAAACTCAGCTACAGTACCGGCTGCAGTTAATCAGAACCGCTCACATGTTGGACTTTGTTATTTTTGACTGGGGAACCCACTTACTGGTTTTGATGGAATGAGGTTCCGTTACTGCGACATCTGCCTCGTTCCGGTTGCTGTACAATTTCACTGTTTATTATTTCGGGAAGAATCTTGTTTGGTGTTAACATCTTTGGGTGTATTTATTGCACACGGTGGTGGTGGCGGCGTCCATACTGTAAAATGATGGATCACTGGAGCTGAAAGCTGATTACAAGCTTGATTTACTGCAGGGCAGTGCTTAAATCATTCAACTCAGTCTGGTGTGGGATTGCAACATTTTTCATGTTTAGACAACAGTTGTTGGAACATACTTATCCGGGAACAAAATGCTTAGTATGTGTATATATACAGATTGTTGCCTAATTTGATTTGGATTCTATTATGTTTTGATGTTATTGTGTTAGGTGAGAACGTCTACAGGTGTCCACTATCCAGCGACTACACCCCAGCGCAGGCAGCGTCCCTCGGCTTCCATCTGGAACGCTACCACTTCCCCCACTGGCAGAACAGCAGGGACCTTTCTTCTCCGCTGCAGCCAAGCAGCAGCAGCAGCTCCAGCCCCAACGCCAAGCTCAGGCCCAGGTCTAGGGAGGACTGGAGCCCAGCTGCAGGTCACTACCTCAGTCTGGAGAACCACAGTGAAACCCCCCTGATCATCAACAAGCCGCCCGACCTTGATGACAAAGATGCATGTGTAGACGGCTCTCTATCTGCTCCAACCAGGAAGTCCCAGTATGAGCCTTTAGATTTGTCTGTCAGGCCGGAGCCTGTCATGTCTTCTTCACCCATGTCTTCCGCCGCCCTGGCGCAGATGTCTGGTGTTTTTGGCAATGGGCTCGCTTCGTCCATTAGCCGCCGATTGCAAAGCTACTCTAACTCTGCAGCTGAACTCGGCGTGAAACCTGCATATCAGTGTGACCTTTTGGTGCAGGGGGCAGAAGACGAGACAGGACGCTCCGCTTGCCACAACGGTGACGCCGAATTTGAGAAATCTGAGCAGGGAAGGGAAGACGAAAGCGACGACGCTGCCAAGTGGCCCATGCTGAAAAATAATGTCGCAGAGGAGCTGGAACAAGTCGGCGCCGACTTTCAGGGGCAGGAGAAGCCGGGGCAGTGGGGCAGAGGTGTGGCTGAATCTGCTGTCTCCTCTCTCGACAACCTGACTCCAGGACATGGTGATCCACTCGGGTACCAGGGCGGCCTGCTCTCCTTCCTGAGATCCCAGGGGAGCCTGAGCAGTCCAAACAAAGCCAGTCTGAACGGCGGAGGGAAACTGGATAAAGATGTTGCATCAGGTGAGCATCATCATCACATGTCATATATGTTAAATGCTGCTTTCACCGTTAACGAGATGTAGCAGCACTGGCTCCAAATTTGAAAGTATCTATTGCCACCTAGTGGACAAAGACTGGTCCTCCATTTTTTTCCAACCCCCATCCTCATCTTTTCAATCACGTTTTATGACGCCTGCACATTGCAAACACCATATTACAATGAATTAACGCAATTCTATATATAAAGCAGTTCTCGTCCTCTATGTGAGACATTGTCAGCAACAAGGAGACTGCTATAGAAACCCAAAAAAAAAAAAGTTTTTGGCGTGTCTGAGCCCTCATCACCTGACAGCAGAAGTGTGAAGAGAGAGTGTGAGCGTGCGAATGAATCATGCCAATTACGAACAACACGCTTCCCTTACACTTACAGCACTTAAGTTTTTTTTTTCTACTTGCCAGATCCTATCTCTGATCTCGAACAGGGGGGCCAAAGAAGACACAGGTGTGTGGCACTGATTACCCCTGCACTTTAAAAGGATGATGATATCCTTGTGTGATAGGTAACAAATCGCCCAAGCCAGTGGAGCCCACTGATGGAGAGGCTTAAGCTCTGGCGCTGGTGTGATGTGCTTGCTGAGTGCAGATTTAATAATGCTGTGTCTCAGGAGAGAGAATCCAACAGCTGGGGTCTTTGATATGCATGTATTATGAGTGCAACATGATACACCTTCCCTCTGATCCCCCCCCCTCTTATTCAGAAACTCAATATGCCCATGTGAAAGACAGGAAAGTGCCTGTCAACTCCATTAGGGATTAACATCTGTTCCCCTTCGTTGTTCTAACAGCAAGATGTAGGTTTGTGTTTGATTGTGCAGATGGTTATTATAATCTTCCGAAAAGCAGCCCCCACCCCCCCTTCCACTGCCCTGTCATATCCATCACACTCTCCATGCTTCCCTCTTGCTTTTATTACATTTAATGACGTATGGATGGAAGGATTGGAAGGCCCACAGTTTTAAGTCAACTTTTAAACGGAATGTTTTTCATGTCTTTTTTAAAAAAAAACAAAACATCCTGCAATACAACATCTCACCAGTGGCGAAATATATGTGGAACTGTAACAGAGTTATTTCCAGGCGTATTTCCTGCCTTTTGTCTGCTGCAGATTGAGCCGCCATATTCACTCTGGCCCAGCGGGGGCAGATGTCAAAGACACAATAAACACCTGTCAGTCAAACTAGACAGCGAGACAGGTAACTGACATTGAGAGTCCGCCGAGTGTCCTCTAAAAGTGAAATAAGCAGGTGGCCCAGCAGCCTGTCCTGTCTGCAGTGTTGACCAGGTGGCTTTGTCATGGGGCTGTCTCCTGTTGCCCCCATCCTCGCCGCACTGTACGGCACGCCGAGTGGCACGCTGACATACTGCCGGGCAGTTTGGACATGGAGTGATGTGTTTGTGATGACAGTTCAGGTCGGCTCCAATGTGCCAGCAGTGGTAATTGGCCAGATGGTGACCTCTGGTTGAACCTGTCTGCATGCTCATTAGTCTCACTGAGCCCTCCCCTGTGTTTCAAAGAGAAACTCCTATTATGGCTGTGCTGCTTTGACACAACCACTAGATGGCAACATTTGCCACGCTGAGGAATCAGTAGGCGTTAAAATTTCTCCCCACCAGCTATAAGGGCACGCGTTCATATTTCACAGGCACGTTAGGATGACTGGTTAAAATAAGGTCGCACCGTTAAGGCCCCGAGGTTTGGCGTGTTATTACTCACCTCTGAGTTTAGTTAACCGGCTGACCGCTTAACTAAACTCGCCGTCTCCTCCCGCGGCCTCAGATCAGGCCTCTCAGACGCATGGGAACAAGCGAATATGAGCAAATCGATAAAGAGCGGATTAAGAATGAAAGAACACAGTGGACGGAGAAAGAAAAGAAAAGGTCCTGATTTGAAAGGTTGAAAGGGGTGAGTCATTATCTCATTGTCTGACCTCTGTATACCCTCCGCGGAGAGGGTGACAGAGAGTGAGAGGAAAGGAGGGAGAGAGAGAAAAGGAGCGAGAAAGATCACCATAGATGGAGATAGATGGAGCGACAGCGAGGTGAAAGAGGAGCGGTAGTGCGGCTGTCTCCATGAGCAGATGTCGTTTGAGGGCAGCGAGAGGGCAGCGCGGCCTGCCTTTGTGCTCGCCTTCTCCCCGTAGAGATAATGAAGGGTGGAGCTTTGGGAAGGATGTGCAGTCATCACTCACTGTCTGTGTGCCATCAGAGCTCAGGTCTGTGTCATCCGTCACCATTCAGCTCCTCTGGCCCCCAACGGCCCCGCCACTGTCATCATGGTCATTATGTCAGCCTCTGACACGCAACACACACACACACACACACACAGATACACACACGCATGCACTTAAAAGATTTATATCTTGACAAAGTTACCCTTCAAAATTCTTTGAAAATCATATGATCAAATGACAAGTGATTTCCAAAGCCACGAAAACATTTTTTTTTTTTACCATGCCTTAATTTAAAAATACTCTTCCATCAAACAAATAAGCCCCAAGCTCTTTGAACACATGATCTAAAAGTTACTCAGTAAAAAAAAAAAAAATACAGCATTGTTGTTGAAAAGGTTAATCATTTCAGAATCAAAAACATGTGATAACAAATGACTACAAATCTGGATGGATGTTTGATGTTGTTTGGTAATAGTCCTGTGACCTAAGCTATTTTACCAGCCTGACATATGTTATGAATTGTGACGTGACACACAGGAAATGGTTAGCCTAGCTTAGTTTAGCACATGAGCAGGAATTGTTTTGTTCTTGACCCCGAATGATCAGTCATGAATTATATGATCACATGATACATTCATCTTCGAAATAAAACCCCAGCTTTGTTGTCAGACAGAAATGAAGGTTACGCAACAAACTGTCCACTGTAAGCATTCACAGTTTATACAGTACAATTATTATTATTATTATTATTATTACTATTATTATTATTTGATGTGGGCTGACTTTTCATTTTCTCTCTAAATAAGGTGGATTTGATTATCTGGCTGAAATGTTGTCACTGACAACCTGAGTGATCTGTTGCCCTGATGTTGCCATATTCTCAGATCTCGGTAATCACTTTGAAGGGTTAGCAACTAATGGAAAAGATACAGAGCTTAAAAGTGCACAAATGTTTTTCTTCATTAGTTGTACAGTGCACTTTCTCTCATCGCTATCCAGTCCCACCTCTCCCATTTCCTGTTCAGCCTATTTGTGCATCTGTGCATGTGATCATGCTCGCATGTACTGCATGTGTGTGTGTGTGTGTGTGTGTGTGTGTGTGTGTGTGTGTGTGTGTGGCTGGTCTGAAGTTGTGGCCAGAGCGGCCCATGAATGGAGGATCATGTGGTGAAGAGATGGATGGCTCCAAGCCCACTGCTGTCTTCTCTAATTGTAAAATATTAGTTACATTAGACTCTTGTCTGTGATTAATGGAACTTATTTGGAAGTTGCCCTCTCCTGGACTTCCCCTTTCCTCTGGTAGGAGGGAAGAAAGCACAGCAGACCCAGGAAGATGAGGAGACGGGAGAGGGGGAAAAAAGGCAGGCGAGTCAGCAAGGCGGGAGTCAAGATGTAGACACAAGACCTTTTGGCCGATTATTAACAGACTTTATGAAAGTGTAATGGGCTACAGGGTGTTTCGTGTTTTTGTGCGCATTTGCAAGATTGTAACAAGATGAAGGGAAATCTGTCTTTGGTGTATCAACTCGTGGTGGATGGATATAATGTGGGGAAGTGGAATCGCAGTGTTTTTAAGGTTTCAAACAGTGATCTTCAGAAATACACAGAATTTTGTTGTTTTGTTACAAAATACCCCCCCCGCCCCCCCCCCCACACACACAGGAACAATCCCTCCTTACCATCCTCCGCCCTGATGATATTCAGATGTGTCAGACACTGTCCTCTCTCTGCCTAGTGTGTGTGCATATGTGTGTGTGTGTGTGTGTGTGCGTATGTGTCCTTTACGGCCATCAGGTTATTATACACCAACAGATGGAGCATTACCTTTTATTGCTCACACCTTCTGTGAGTTTTCCCACAAAAAACACCTTTTTTTTAATGTAGATGCGAAAGCGAGTGTTCAGCTGTTTACAGCTGTCGGAGCTCTGATGAGGAGCGTGATCGAGAGGAAGAGGCGAGGGCGGGGTGAAAAGGCTGAGGCAGCCCTCAGCTTTTGGGAAGTGATGTCAAATGACATCAGCACATAATGGTTTACTGTAACCATGAATCACAGAAAAACACATTGGAGTGTTAGACAGAGGGGGGAAAGAGAAAGTTGTTATATGAGCTAACATCTCAAAAATAGCACAGCGGTGAACAAGGACATGTGGCTGTCGAGGTAGGAAGGTGAATGAGTCATCCAGCACAGTGTCTGTTTTGATCTTACGAAACCTTCAGGCTGTGGTGTCACACTGACTTTTATTGAGCTCAGATAAACTTCTGGAAGCAATTAACAATGTGCTTTTGTTCTTTGTATCTGTAAGGTAAGCTGAGTGCTGCGCCGTGTTATTTGTACTGTGGTGGGCGCTAAGGAGGGGGGACAGACAGGAAGTTTTGGCATGCCTTGCCTCCCAGCTGCAGACGTCTGTCATTCCTCAAGTCAACACTTGTGTGTGTGTGTTTATATGTCTGTGAGCGTGTGTGCGTGTGTGTGTGTGAGCAGGAAATATGCTACAATGAATGAGAACTTGCTGCCCCCACCCCCCCTTTTTTTTCATAAAAACCGGTTGCCCCATGACAAAGTGTGTTGGTAAAAACTGGACTAATTGTTAATCAGTGTCACAGTTTAGACCACTTTTTATTATTATTATTATTATTTTAAGTTTTGGTTCCTTTATAATTTAGGGAAACATCTTTTGACGCTCACTGTGTTAAACTTTAACCTCGCAACATCTGGTTCACACTAAAAAAAAAAAGACAAAAAGACAAACGTTGCATCATCCAGCGTAAGCTGATTGTTATTGATAAACCAGGTGGTCATTTGTGACCCTGACAACGAAACATTACTATGAACCGTATCTGAATGAATGTATTTTCTCCCTCTGCCTCTTCTCATGCTATAGCTCGAAAGCCATTCCAGTGCAGATACTGCCCCTACAGCGCTTCTCAGAAAGGCAACCTGAAGACGCACGTCCTCTGTGTCCACCGCAAGCCCTTTGACAACAGCCTCTACCCGGACCGCCGCCTCCGACGCTCACACACGCCCCAGAGAACCTCCAGATTGCCTCCCAGCGTCACGGGAGACAACCATGTGCCAGGGAGGGACCAGATTGGCATGACACCGCTCTGTGGAACTTGATGTTGTCATGGCAACAACAGATGCAGACAGTTATGATTATCGTTTTAGCTTCGCCCCAGAAGGGTTAGGATGATTGAGATTGTTAAAAGCATTGATGGAAAAAAAAAAAGTTAATCAATCTTGATGTACATTCCAGTGTTTACTTGAAGAGCCACAGTACGTATTTATCTGTAGCAAAAGAAGCTGCCTATTATAATAAAGTCCATTGTGATGTGAACGTGTAGTGGGGGTGTTTAGTGCCGTTCATTTTGTCAGGAGTGTCCAAACGATTTACTTGTATTTACATGCATCTATCAGTTCAACACTTGTCTGATAGGGAGAATGCACCGTGCCTGCCCAAAGCACTTGTTCTTTCATCCAGTAAATACCCTGTGTTACATTTTTGTAAATATCGCTCGATTTCCCTTCCAGTCCAGAAGTCTTGTCTATCTGTCAGGATACGGCGCCAGATGTTCGGGCTTTAATCGCGGCAGATGTAATGAAGTAGAATGTTGCACATCGGAGCCTCCATTTGTTCTGGATTCCACTCCAGGGAGAAAAGCCTCTCTCACATATAATTATTGCCCATTAACTCCTATGCTTCATGCCCTCGTGCTGGAACAATGCTCAATTAAGGGGAACCAAGGAAATGGAAAAACTTCATTGGTAGTGCATCCAAATCCCATTTTTAGAACTACTACCCGTGTGTTTATATACCAACTCTGACCACTAGTGTAAAATAGGCCCAATCAACACAGCTATTGTACGCCGCGGCAGCCATGTGTGGTCATTTTAGCATGATCTGAGCTGCCTCCGCCTCCCATGCCAATCGTCTGCCCGTATACCCAGAGATCACCCTGGGCAGCTGTGTGCCTGTTCAGCCGCGGCCTTGCAGCCACAGCGATGTGACTTTGACTGACAGTCGCCCTGACAACTCCATTCATGCGCCACCTGCTAGCTGTCAATCACGGCAGCCATCCTGGGGCTATTGACGGCGCTGTCCGCCCGTGTGAGATGTGTCTGTCAAAGCCCACCCACTCTGCCACTCCGTCTCTCTGCCAGGGCAGTCTGACATTCGTTTACTGTCCCTCTTTCCACCTTCACTTAGCCTTCCTTCCCGTGCACCCCCCTCTCCTCTCTTTCCTCCACTCTCTGTCTGTCTCCCTGTCTGTCTGTCTCCTGACTGTTTCCCATCAGAGACATGGCAGCCCCTTAATCCCAGATCCAATCACAGATTCTTTGGGTGCACATTTGTCATCCTCAAAACCTCTGTTGTTGTTTTTTTTTTTTTTTTTGTAATGGAGTGCTTCATTACACTTCTGCAGGTGACATGGGCCGGATGCACATGTGGTTTTTGCTGCCGCTTCCTGTATTTGCGTTTTTTCCTTTCTCTTTTTCAGTCTCTCTCTCTCGCTCTCTCTCTTCCTGCTCCGTGCTCCTCCTCCTCTTCCTAATGCATTAATCACTCACCCTTCATCTTTGTACCTGACAGGTGACAAGGTCTGTGCCTCCGGCTGACTGGCTAATCGGAAGTCTGTCATACCTGTCAATACTTTCTCAGAGCCATGCCAGGACCAGACCAGATCAGGCCAGAACGGACCAGACCAGACCAGACCAGACCAGACCAGTCCATCTTGTGGGTTGAACAAGGGCACAGAGTTTAGCAGTGAGGGAGGAGGAAATGGTGCAAAGGCTCACAGCTTTGAAGAAATCCTGTCACTTGAACCCGTGCGACAGCCCCCTGGATATGGATCATCCCGTAGGGCTCGTCCTGTCAAAACCTCCTAATTAAGCCCAGTTTCCCTTAAAGCGGAGCCCTTTAATTAATGCAGGAGAAGTTAGTTAATTACTCATAATGGTGATGAATGTTTTAGTTAACGTCTCAACCCCACTGTCAATGTCATAGTCGGGCCTTTCGGCTGCTTTGTTAGGGCTCGTCTTTCCGCGCTTTATTACCCACCGTGTCATCATTTTATCTCGGAGCACACTTTCTATGTTATCGAGTTCGGTCGTGTCTTCACAGTCGATTGGGATGACAGACAAGTGAAATACAGAGATGCCCAACTCCTGTATTTCATCCACCGAAGCCTTGGCTCACCTTGACCTTTTTGCCGCGAACGACTTTCTGTTTACCTGCAGTAAATCAATCCTCATTCTCAGACACCTATAAATAACCCCGTCTCTGGTGAAACAGGCCGACATGTCATCTCCCAGACCATCAGCGTGGGGTTTATCCACTGACCTCAGACCAGCGTCACATCAGTTTTAATGAGCTTAGGCGAAATGATAGCATGAGCATATATTTGATACGCGCTATAAACAACAAACTGTTCAAGTCCACATCATAAAAATATCACAACAGTCTTCTTCTTCTTCCTCTTGTTTTTTTCTTATCCAATCATCATGATCCTTCCTGTCGTTATTACCATTTTACAGTTCATTCGTCGGCAGGCCATGTTTGAGGTCTCATTCTCGCCGCGAGAGGCGGGCCGTGCACTGCTAATCAGCCTGAATAAGTAAAGGAAACAGTTTGACGGGCCAGGTAATGAGAAGTAATGAATCACTAATCACAGTCTTGTACAACCCTCGGAGCACAGATGAAAAATTAAAGGTAATTAGCTTGCACAGTTGTGAAAACAATATTTAAGACTGTTGGCATCGCGTGGCACAGACGTAACAGATTCCCTCTGCCGACAACATATATCAACACCGCGCTCAAGTTCTAATATCAGGCCGCGTTTTGAAAAGCGCTCTCAATGTAATTTTAGTGACTGATATGATCAGTGTTTACATGACCACCCCCCCCCCCCCCCCCCGCGCCCCCCCCCCCCCCCCCCCCCCCACTCACCCACAAACACTTGCACACACACTGCCTCCAGGGGCAATCTTGATTTCCCAAGATTGTCCCTGTGCAGGATAAGAGGGGACATGCCGGGAATGCGGTTCGGAGATTTCATTTTTGGGGGAAAGTAAAAGGTGGTCTGAGGCGATTCTGCACGGCGTGGTCAGCGCTCCGCTGCCTGACAGCGGAGTGAGGGATGCTTTGACGGCGCCCGTGTCTGACACGTCTGCGCCAGACTCAAAGTACAGGATCCAGACATGGGCTGTCAGTCAGGGCCGCCGCCTCTCCCAGCTGAGACGTGCCAGTTTAGTCACAGTTACAAAGGAACTAATACGCGTTAACTGGAGCAAGGCACACATATGGGCCTTGGTAGAGCCCTGTGTCCTGAGGCTGGGATTGAGCGGTTGCCAAAGAACATAAGCCCAAGATATAAAAAGAATTACAAGGGGACAAATAAAACACGGGGATTATGTCAGTGTGAGAAATGGAGGCGCTGTGATTCTGCATGTGTGCCGGCTCGCCTCTCCTGTTTCAGCATCCGGGGCCTGTGGGCTGTAACCCCGCAGTCCTGCACCTGTGCTCCAAGTATCCAGAAGCTTTAGAGGCAGAATGGAGCAGGGGGTTGTTGTACTGTATGTGTGAGGGAGGGGGGGAGGGAGGGAGACAAAGTGGGAGGAGAGTTGGAGGAGAAAAGTGGGACAGGACTGACCGAATGGGGGCTGGAATCCTGTATCTGCCAAATCGGATGTCAGCGGCCATGTTTTGTCGTTTTAATACAAGCAGCCGAGTGAGTAACCCTCCCTCATATCATACAATGCGCTTGTTCAGTTAAATGCCAGTGACAGGAAGTGACTACATTAAGGCCCACAGCTCCCCTGCCCATTCGCTCGTGTCGCGTTGTCGCCCGAAGTTCATTTGAGTTTGGTGCCCCCCCCCTGCCCCCCCCACCCCCCCGCTCTCTGCTGAAAAGACCTGTCTCGCATAACAAACAATTGCACTAAACTCCATTAAAATCACTTCATGGGGATGTGATAGTGCCTCAAGTAAAAGGCTGTAATTGAAAAGCATTTGACAAACCACACACACACACACCGCAAAGCAACAATAGACAAGCTGTGATCCTCGCTCCAGCTCTTCACTGCAAAATGATGATCGTCGTTTCATTCTGCGACCTGCATCAACTCGCTTGAATGCTGCGTCTCCAAAAACAGTGGTTTTGTTTATGCTAATGATCGTCAGATGGATCGACTCGTAATGTTTTTTTTTTCCCTCGCCACATGAGTTAGTGCGTAACGGCCATTGGAACCTATATGCAGTTTTATCATGAAATATCAGGAAAAAAAAGAGAACCCTGATTTTTTTGTTCTTCTTCTTTTGAGCCAGTGACACCAAAACAAGGCTCTCTGGACGCCACTTTGACAACTTACTGTTCTCCAGCCTGCACTGAAGCGCAGTGTAACCAGTCAAACCCTCAGAAGTGGAAAGTCTCCCTGGGAAGATGCTCCCGTCCATTGATTTGAAGTGACAGCCACATCCTTGACAAACACACCTGTCATTGTTCAAGTCACATCACATTTTCACTTTCATAGACAGAAGACAGTGGAGGTGTGCAGGTGTGTGTGTGTGTGTGTGTGTGTGCACGTGTGTGTTGATTTGTGTGTTTATGTACATGTGAGCTGGAGTACCCGGTTTATTCACCTCCATCCTCCACCAGCGTTCCCCTTTCCCTCTTCTTCTTCTTCTTCTTTTTTTTTTCATTTGGTGGATAGATAAGTTGACTGTGCTCCAGCTGTTGTTTAGGAACATGGCCAGACTCCTTCATTGGCTTCTTCAGCCAGTGTTTATGAAACAAGACATCTGGGGTATTTTATTTATTTTCAAACACGTGTCAGAAATGGATTTAATGTGCCAGAACCTGCTGACCATCACTTTGTGTGTGTATGTTAGTGCTGCTGGGCTGGTCAGACAATCTTCTCTCTCTCCCTGTGTGTGTGTGTGTGTGTGTCGGCAGTGGTGTGGGATTTTTTTTTTTTGGGGGGGGGGTTAGGGTGGGGGGGGGGGTTTAGGGTGGGAGGTGGTTATGGGGACTGAGGAAGGGGGAGGGTGATGAGCTGCTGCAATAATAAGCAGATTTTAATGATTTACTATAAATCAGCTGCCGAGGCCTCTGCTTGGGGAGACTGAGGGGGATGACAGCTCCTGACTCACACACCTCGCAAATGCCTTGCTGATGATGTGTGTGCACTTCAGATCATCAATCACATAGCACAAGCGCGCACACACATACACACACACACACACACACACACTCTCTCACACACACACACAGATATATATTCATGCAGACGCCACAAAAACATGCTTTCAACACACATGGGCAGGTGCACATACACAAACACATGTGCGGCCACACACATGTTTCTTGTCTCTAATGTCTCCTCTGCTGTGGCAGGGGACAAATCAATCACGGGTACAGAAGTTCAAGGGGGTAAGAGATTGTCTGGTCCGTTTTTCCCTATGCTATTGATCCCATTTTACTGGCATCATCGCCAAGCTGTCTCGCGAGCCGCAGGACGGCGATGGATTGAAAGCGGATGATTGAGAGAGGAGGTAGGGTGACATTCACTGTAATCTCAGTCCCCACCCATACCCCGCCCTGATCCTAACACACGGACACATACAATGACATTGAGAGTTAGTATTGTATTGTACAACGGTTTTTCCCCCCCCACCTTGTGCAGATAAAATCAGACCCATCAACCTAAATGTGCAATATCTCAAAGTGAAGGAAATGCCAGAAATTGTTTTCTTTTTTTCTTTTTTTGCATCGCTTCTACATTTCTGTAGAAGAGATGCAAAATGTCCCGACTGTCCATCTGGAGGTGTTTCGCCATCTCGTGTTCCCTTCACAATATAGAAAACACCCAGGAAAGAACACCCACTGACAATACAGCACAAAGTGGGAGAAACAAAAACGAGACTGAAATATGGATAAAAGCTCTCATTTCTGGCAAGCGCTCACAATGTGCACTTAACTCCCGCATAAAAACAAATGTGGGCAAATTCTTCCAGTAAGTGACAGAGAGCTGTCATGTGGAGTGAACGTAATACTGTTGTCCAAGCTCACAACACAAAATAAAAATACTGTTCTTTTTTTAATGGGTATCCTAATGCAGTGCTAATTGTCACAAGTCACCTGATAGGGTAAATAATGGTTATCTATATTTTAAAAGAAATGAAGAAAAATAAATGAAAAATAGACGTTGACCACATACGGTAGTGTAATTTATATTGTAATTTACATTTTATATCCCTGCAAAGAATTAAGGTGGTATTAAGTGTCCTGTCGTAACTGTCTTACGTAGAGGAGCTTGGAATGATTATTAAAATAATTCACTTCATAATGCTCAACGGTACAGTAACTAAGCGAAGGTATACAGTAATTCATATTATTCACCACCAGGTTTTACAGTGCACACCCATAATGAAAATATCGCTCATATCATTTAACATCAGCATTACAATGCAAACTTGAAACAGCGATAAAGCTCAAATCATTCACTGCATCGTGAGTATCAGCATATCACTGTCGGGCTGTTTATCACATTATTTCTACATTATGATGATGTACACGTTTAATTACAGATAGATGAATGCTTCATTCATCTTTCCTGTTGCTGACATCTTGATTAAAAATGTTTAAAGGATTATGTATGGGGCTCCTATTTGTGTCCTTGTGTTTGTCTTTTCAACTTTCATCCACTCGCCTGATTTATCCCCCCTGTCTATAAATAAGTGGACAGGTTCCATGTGATGGATTAGTCTGTTGACATTGTACCAACTGCAGGTAAACAATTACTATTCATGCTTCATCGTTGCAGAATCTATACCAGGATGCTGCCACTTAGCGAGGGACAAAAGGTTAGATTGCGAGCTATTGTTCTGCGTCTGGTCAGATGTCATTCATTTTTATAAAAAGCTGCAATAACAGAGATTCTGAGCGTTTGGGAGGCGTAAAGAATCCAACTGATTATCCTGATGTTGTATGGAAATCCAGACAATTCTCTGGAATCATCTCACTCAGATCCATTTCGCAATCAATGGCCGGCTTGTTTTCACATCGCTCCAGTGTGTCCTTTTACAATATGACACAGACACACACACACACACACACGTCAGACTGTGAGCACATCTAGCCCCTCGTCATATGTCATTCATTGTTTATTCAGAATTCAGTGTTGCTCCAACTCTCAGCCCCTGTGGGCTGGCTCAGTCTGCGGCCATTATGCCGATACAGGCAGTGAGTCAAATGGAGGAAGGGGTTAAATTTGGGTTGTGTGTGTGTGTGTGTGTGTGTTGTGTGTGCGTAGTGGGCATACATCTGTCACAGAGTGATTACGGCAATAGGAGTTTATGAAACAGCCTCTGTGTCAACAATTATTCATGTCCCTCAGGCCACAGAGTGAAAGGCCTTTTACAGACAAACTGTGGAAAAGAGGATCAGGCAGAAAGAACTATGAGGATGTGTCACCAAAAAAATAAAAGAAAAAACAACAAGCATTTTGAACAATGCAAGCATTCAAATGCTATTCACCAACGCTTTTCTCCAAAACGTGCTCTCTCTGCCTAATCAGATACAACCATACTTAGCTATTGCTTATTTTGGTTACAGCAGTAAAAACCACTGACAGTGACTGAATGGCACAGTCTTAGAACTGGACTATATTTAGTTGTGTTTACAACAATAAGTTATTGATTTCCAGGACAACCACTTCATTATTTAGTATTGTTCTCATTATATACGACAGGTAATTTTGCAAATAAATTTTACAAATAAATAATTTTACAAAAATTAAAATTCACTGTTTCGGTTATTTTGTTAAATAATAACCTGCTGAGAAACCACCAGACCGCTTGTAAACAATTATCTAAGCACCATTTAAAACACACATCCACAATCGGACGCCGACGCGAGCTGAATCACAGCAGTAAAGCGAACAGGTGACGTGGAAGAGACGTAGTGATGCGTTTGAGGCAGGTGTTTATGTGGCGACACGTTAACAGACAGTGACAGCGGCAGGCTGCTGTTTGGACTCAGCTGTGATGGAGGGACAAAGCTGTGGCCCGTGGTTCATTGGCAGAGACGTTACTGGGCCATCTCTGTCCAAGGCGGCGTGATGTCTTGACACCTGACACTGGGCTGCTTTGACAAGCTGCAGCGCCTTAGCTGAAGCGCTCTGAGGAACCCGTGTACACACGCCATCACGTAGAAAAACAGATTTTTACTGTGAAATTGCAGTATTTGCTTTGTTTTTCTTCGCGGGTATCATTTCTGTGTGTGTTTAATTTTGAAAAAAAAAGAAAAAAGCTCCCAGTTAAAAACTTCCAGAATGAATAACACTATAGGAATCTGTAGTGACGGCAATGGTGGTAAAGACAACAACAGCCATTATCCCATTACTGAGAGATGCATTTTGTTCTTGTTTTAATTTAGCCACCCATAGAAGATGAAAATTAAATATTTTGTCTTTAAGTAAGTAATTAAACCAAGTAATGCAGGTCTAATGGAAAACATCTGTTACTACCAGGATTAGAAACAAATATTTCAATGCAGAGATTTGATTTTTAGGATGAAAAATTATATAGTATAAATACTGTATATACCACCTATAAAAACCCAGAGAGGGTCTGTCTCAAACTCTGTGGTGATTATTAAACCAGTCATCTGTGGGGGTGGTGTTGGACTCGTCTGAGCAATACTGTCAGTCGCCTTTGTAATTTTCCCATTTCCAGGTCTCTCTCTCCCACTGTGAGACTCATGTCATGATCTTTGAAATGTAGACCTAAAACTTTGCCTTACAGCACCTTAACCAATTTAACCACTTTGAAAAAAAAAAGCTATCAAACTTCACCCAAATGAATTACACCTAATTGATTAATTATTACTGCTTTCAGTCAAGGTGTTAGGTTCTGGTTTGGTTGGACCCCAAAGCAGAGACAGACTCAGGCAGGTCGAGGTGAACAACACTATCAACGTCCAGAGATCGAAAAAACAAAAATGTGCAAACAGTCAAGGACACAGGCGTTTCACAGATAAGCACAACGACAGGACACACAACTATCTGTCGGAGCGGTGCAGTGAAGACCAGGCTTTTATAGAGCAGGAGATGAGATGAGTGGAATCAGGTGTGTCTGCTGTGCTGCCACAGGTGAAGCCACGCCCCCTGTCACACACCTGAGAGTGAGTGAGAACACACACAACCCTGCAACAAACACAAAACAAGCAACGGATTTATCATTGTACTGTTTATGTTTGGGTGAACGTGGACTAGCTGTGTCTCCTTCTTACCAGGTTTTGTGCTCATAGATTTTTTTTTTACACACAAAAAGAAAACCGACTGTGTGTGAAACCTCATCACAACTCTCTGAGGCCACTCGGCCTTTCACTGGTCCAAAGGTTTCCCTCCATCATTATCGATGGACGACTTGTTTGCTGTCTGCTGGGACAACATGATGAGTCAGAGAAGGGATTTGGAAAAGCAGCTGTTCACATGTTGTAAATATTGACTGAACGACATGGGACCACAGGGAGAACTGCTGCATTTGTCTAAATTGTATGTTTTTGTGCGCCGTTGTGCAATACGGACACTGTATAAATTGCGTATATGTGGGCGCATAATGTGTGCACGTATACAGACACGTGTGTAGAAACACATTACATTGCCCAGCGAGTCTCAGGAGAGGGAGCGTTTTCATGTCTCCTCCTTCTCGTCCTCCTCCAACCCCCAGCAATGGGGGCCGATTTCTTGTGAGAACAAACCTTTAATTGTCCGCCCTGTCGTCATGTAAGGGAAGTGATGCGTTACATTATATCATCACTCTCCCTGATGTCCCCCGGACGACCCCGGAATCAACGATTCAGCTAAATGCGCCTATTGTTGCTCACAATCTAGACTTAACCTTTTCGGTCGTCCAACGGAACGTCTTTGTGGCTTTCAAAAAAAAAAAAAAAAAAAAGTCAGTTTAAATCACTCCACGTGTCTATTTAACTGACGTGGCAGAGATCTGATGGGGATTGACGCAGGCTCCGGTTACAGTCCACTCCTAAAGGCCACGGTCGATGGAGAACATCCACCATCCTGGTCGAGCCTTAAACTGTTAGTGCTTTATCTCTTTTGTTCTTCCCCCCGCGCGGCGGCGGCACCAGAGGGGAGAGCTGGAGAGGGACTGCAGCTGAGTGACAACACAGACTGAATTATCCTTCACCCTGCCAGAGTGCACGTTTGGGTCACTTACTATCGACAAGCCTCTGCCGAGCCCTGAAGTGGCCGGAGGGAAGAAAGGACGCCTTGTTGTCCTTTTCTTGTGCTTCTATTATTGGGCTAAATGTTTCCGCAGTTAGGGAAAACACACAACACTGCAACTCAGGGCCAAGGAAAGTAGTGCGAGCGTACAGATTTTCCACCACAACACAATGCCCACATTGGACGATTTCTCTGGTGCTGATGGGGGGGACAATCAGATGATTGACAGCTAAATCAGCCGGTGAATTACAATGCTATTTGTGCGTTTGTACATGTTACCTTGCACAAACTGGGCCCATATCGGTGAACTAATTAGGCGAAGAGAGTGCAGTGTGAAATCCTGCGTTGCTGATAGGTTGGAGAGGGAGAGACGGCGAATGCCTTCCTCAGACGAGCGACTGTTTGGTGGACCTTATTGATTCGCAGGCAGAGGCAGAGATCAATGAAAAGAAACAGACTGAGACAAAGAGTGGCATTTAAGGGTGGGAAAAGCTGACATTTTCTCCATCACTGTCACAGCCGCAGCCATAAAGCAGCGGCAAATATTAAAACATTTCTCATCGGCGCCCGAGTATTGGCAGCAGAAATTGTTTTCTCCGCTGTGTGATACTCGGGCTGAACTCCCGGGAGAATCCCCGGGGACTGCAGATTGGTGCCCGTGACATATCGGCTCCAGCGTTTACACACACCTGCCACTCATTCCCAAAGAGCCCAGGAGCAGGGCTGCAGAGGGCAGATAGCAGCCGAGGAGGCTGTCGCTTGCTCGGCTGTCAAGGTGGGTTCGGCGTGGTGGAATTCATCACTGATAACGCACTTATGTTTGCAGGCCGCAAATATAGAGAGCTTCTATTAGTGAGCAGTGCCCTCAACGCGGCGTGTTGGTAATGCATGGATAATAAGCGTGTGCATTTGTATGTGAGCGACGCCTCTTTTCCGGTCACGTCTTGGTGCCCGAGAACACACGCGTGTGCGTTTGTGCATGTGCACAAACCAAATTGTGCGTAATTAACGCGTCCTGCCCTTGGAGGAATCTTGAACTCTGAGTGACATGGGTACTGCGGGGGTCATATGCCTATTTGTGGGATAAATGATATTATACCACACTAAGAGAATTACATAGAGGATGTCCCTTGGAGTCACCAGACTCAGCCATCAGTCATAGTTACTTTGTGTGTGTCTCTCAGGCTCCTCTGTCTGTGCTCGTCCACTGGTCTGGAACGGGTGTTAAATGGATCCTCGACCACATCCTGTCATTATGAGCTGATGATCTGAGTCTCATGACTGAGAGTGGGAGAGAAGGGGGGGGAATTAAGAGAAAGAGATGAGTGAAATGATACAACCCGCTCCTTTTTGTCGTTTCACATCCTCTTCTACGCATCATCTGTGTGTGTACAATCACACATAGCTCCCCCATATCAACACACGCCTGTGTCACGTCACCCTCTGTTCATGTTTTCCTACATCCATCCCTCCTATTTGTCGTCTTCCCTGCTCATTTCTCCCCGGGAGCTGCGTGCCGCGTAACTTTTCCTCCTCCTCCTTCACCTCCCTCTTCCTTGGCTCCTTCCTCCTCACTCCTTCGCTCTCCCTTGGTGGCGTTTGATAGCAGTAAGGCAGGAAGCAGGAGAGCAAACAGCAGGTGTACCCGCGCTGACACTCAGCTGTGCCATCTGCTGCAGTCACATGACTGAGATGAAAACCCGCTCGAACGCCATGATGCCCCATCATACCTGACACGCTGATCAATCACCGCCACGGAACAAGACAGAGACAAAAAGAGAGAAAGAGCAGTCGGAATAAGAGACATAGAAACCAATGCAGCAAAACAGCCCTTTATGACAAACTGTATTATTCAATAAATGACAAAAAATACTAAAAAGTATCATTTTGTTGTAATAAATATGACTGTATATGCACAAATTAAAATGAGAAATGGCCAATGAAAAAAAAAGTGAAACAATGTTGCATTCTTCAATAATAATCAGAATTTTCGGGTCATAAAACAAGAATATCGATAAAAGTCCATTCCACAAATAAATAAACAATAAAAAAATGAAATCGCAATCATTTCACCAAATGAAACACAAATTAAAAAGGGAAAAACCAACAAGCCTTTGCTCCGGAGCACAGCTCTTGATTGGGTGTGAAGAAACGCATTCAATCACAGCCACAGTGGCTACAGGAAATGATTTCAGTCAAAACTGTCCCGACTAAAATTAAGCCGTGTTAATTATGTATTTCATTAAGTAAGTGGATTAGAAGCCGTGCTGATGAAATCATAACAGGGTTTAGCCCAGGGCCAGGCTGCAGAGGAGAGACAGGAAACGAGTGATATCGCTCCCTCCTTCCTGCACCTCTCTCTCTCTCCTCCACCCTGAAATAACCCTATAAATACTTCGCACCTTTACCCACCTATCTGGGTTGTCTTCATTCGCACACAATCACCTGCTCTCACTATCTGCATACCTACTTTGTGTAGGGTCATATAGTGTAATTGTGCGATAGATACCGGGTTGACATCGGCGTGCTGTCTGCGAGTCCTCTGCAACACGATGAAGTCTCCCCATTCCGCCCGAGCCACTGGTTCATTACCATTCAGGTGCAAAAAGGAGATAAAGCGAAAATGCAGATCGCCGTTTCTGTCTCTCGCCTCTTTCATGCCCCGCACTCTCTCACTCACTTATGTGCACACTCTCATTCTATCTCTCTCTCTCCCTCTCCCACCCGTTCTCTGTGTTCTCTGATGTTTTATTTGATATCCCACAATAAAGCCTCTCTTTGAACTGCCATCAATTGTGTATGGATTTTTCCTCTGAGGAGAAACAGAGAGCTGTCTGAAAGGGCTCCAGTCCCGCAGGCTGCCTTCATATTGATGCAGAGGAGTATTGCCATCCTCATTGCTGGATCAATCACTCACGTCACTGTTGTTTTATGGCTGGGGCCACTTCACAGAAAGCAGCCTGACAACATCACCGCAGAGGTTTGCAAAACGATACAGCTCTGATAGTTGAGGAGGGTGGTGGTAGAGGAGGAGGAGGATGGGGAGGAGGAGGGGGGGGGGGAGGAGAAACAGAGAGCTGTCTGAAAGGGCTCCAGTCCCGCAGGCTGCCTTCATATTGATGCAGAGGAGTATTGCCATCCTCATTGCTGGATCAATCACTCACGTCACTGTTGTTTTATGGCTGGGGCCACTTCACAGAAAGCAGCCTGACAACATCACCGCAGAGGTTTGCAAAACGATACAGCTCTGATAGTTGAGGAGGGTGGTGGTAGAGGAGGAGGAGGATGGGGAGGAGGAGGGGGGTGGGCTGCGGGAGGCTTTGGGAGGCAAGGGAAGATGGATTTAGATTCGGTAACTGTCGCACACATGTGCAAGCACATATCAGTCTTTCGGCTCGGCAGTGGGAGCCTCTGGTTTGTGGTTACGTCAAACAGAAAAGACCACAGGATGTTGTCCAAGCTGGATTCCCGTCACCTGGTGGATGCAAATTCTCTCTGCTGATGTTCCTCCGCTCCTGCCTCCTGTCTGTGTAGCATCATGGTGGCTCGTGCCATAATTCCTAATTTACCACAAACAAAGCCGTGCCTCGTCGTACATTTAGCACAAGTATTTATTGTCATTCTTTTGTTGGGGGAGAGAAATTCCAAAATCTAATTTTCATATAATAGCCCTTGTTTCCTCAAATATTTGACTTGGAGCGTTTCACTTTATAAAAAAAAAAAAAAAAGATTTATTAAACCCAGACTAGTTTGGGATGTGCACAATTAGAGCTGGTTTCATGTCGACATGAAGAACAAAAGGTTCTAATGCGTGGTCTGCGCACGCCGCTTCTTCAGGGTCCTTTCAGTTATTTTCCATGTTTTCATGGCAAAAACACAGTGCCAAGACCTAAAAACCATATACTGGGTTTAACTGGTGTACGATTGTGGACTTTAATGTGATTAGGGGTGTTGCTGTCCCGGCCAGATTCTGGTTGCTGCCTTGATTCCTTGAGAGCCTCCTCAAAGAGCAGCGCTCCTTCTGCCAAATGTAACTGTGGCATGAAGCGGATTTGCTATGCATCTCAGCATCGCAGCACGACAGGTGCAGGGATTTCTCCGCTTTTACTTTCTTCTACTGTGAATTCAGTTTGTTTTTTTTGTTTGGGGAACTCCACTCCTCATGTTCTCGTCTGAGTCTTTCCATAACTCTGTCACAGAGTTTGGATGACTTGGACAAACCGCGATGATACAACGCTGAGCTGGCAAATGCTGGCTTTTTTTTTTTTGAAATGTTTGGCATGATATCAGTTTCTCCTGAGTAAAGCAAAGCATCATCTCACAGCTGGAGGAGTTAATAGGAGGAGACGGCTGATTAGCTGTTTTTTTTAAACAACTTTTTTCCATCTGACAAGTTCGCTGACGACCACAGTGGCTGACAGGTTTTTTTTTTTTGAGACCACAGAAAATAGATACTTTTCACAAGTTGTTGATTCAGTTAACGTTAGTCAATGTCCAGAGCGTTGAGTTCAGCCCCGGTCGTCCTTGGTTGGGTCCCAGCTCGGCCTGACCCGTTGGCAGCCTGGTCTTTACACCGGAGTCCCTCTCCAGCCATCCGTCACCGCTCTCGCTCTGAACTCTGCGTGACCTTCCCCTCTGCTCTGGAAGACTAGTTGGCTATGTGCACGCAGCCATTTCCATATTCACCTTAAAGAGACAGGACCTGCTTGTTTTCTTCTCAATGAACCTCGATGGGGAGGTTCCACTTTCGGGCACTTGTTACGGCACAGCAGGGCCGACCTAAAAGCAGCTAGGACGGGGTAAGAGTCAGCAGATGAGCCCTGGTCGGGGAGGAGGTGGAAGACTTCACGTTTGGTGAATGGCCCTTTAATTCCCTCTCCTGACAGAAGGCAATGGCAGCCCGGAGGAGGGTCAGGACACCAGTTGGCACGAATAGACACATTTTTGTCTCCTCTCCAACTTTCTCTGCTCCGTGCCTCTACTGACTGTAACATCTCATTCCCCCCCCACACCCCACCACCCCCCACACCCCCAAGCTGGAAGTCTCGACAGCCATTCTCTTGTCATTGGAGGGCGGGCGGGCAGCTCTCTGTCTCCTCGCTCACCGATGAATAGAAAACATTTGGCCAAAAGCTTCGGAGTCACCAAGCTGTTTTCGATTGCATATAAACGACAGGATCCGAGAACATGTTTGGAAATGACAGGCTGATTGGCTGCGGTCATTTCTGTCTGTGTGGACCTCATTTCTCCCCCTGTGTTTCATCAGCGGGTGCATTCATCCATTCAGGATAGACTGAAGCGGTAGCCTTTAATAAAGTCGCCAGGCTCGAAAAATATATGAATAAAATGACATCCATTGCCTTGAATGGATCAGATTGACTTATCCTGGTAATAGCCCAAGGATAATGTGTGCATGTGTGCAAGCGGGAGAGAGACTTGTGTCTGTGTGGAGAGAGAGAGAGAGACGGGGAGAGAGGGAGGGAAAAAAACAGAGATGAATATAGTGGCAAAACAATGGCAGGAAAAGACAGGAATATCAGAGAAATAAAACAAACTTGACCTGAGGGGACAGGATTCAATGAAAACCCGGAGCTGGACACATGACTTTGAATCTTATTTGTATTGGTGAAAGTGACCCATTTCAGACATCAGCGTTATTAGGGACGCTGGGAAGCAGCAAAACAAAGCCATTAAAGGAGAGCGCAGAGGCGGCGGCGGGTACAAACGTGAGCCGTAACAAAGTTAAAGGTTTATTCAACTCAAAACATCAAAATTATGAGTCAAATTTCTCCAAATCGACAGCAATTTGACCGCGCCGGCCCACTGAGCCCCCCCCCCAAGTCCAATACACCAGAGGAGGCATAAAAAAGCAGAACAAAGAGATTTTCATATTTCATACAGTATATCTCACAGAATATATAGTTTCATATATGCATTGGATCTAGAACCATCATTCAGACCCCCCCCCCCCCCTACTTTTCTGTCTCTGTGTAACAGATGGGTGTCGAAGTGGGATTTTGACGGCGGTGGCGGTGAACCACAACGACGACAGACTGGAGCGACGGCCGTACACGGAGACACATGTCTGTTCACTGCTCTTCACGTGTCCAGCTTAAACTCCTGTTATGTGTGAATAAAGAGGACAGGAAGTGGCAGTTTGGCAGCTCCAACCAGGAGTGTCACTCTCAATTGCGTCCCCTGCCAGCTCCAGACACATTGCGCGGCCGAAGAGGTCACGGGTCTGACTCCCCTCTCTCTCACTCTCTCTCTCTCTCTCTTGCTCTCTCACTTTCCACTCTTCTAGCTCTTTTTTTTCCCAGGACATTCCATTTCCACGCCACCTCCGCGGTGCATAGCAGTCAAGGAGAAGACAGAGTGATGTACAGGAGACACAAGCCAGAGCGACGGTGGCACATCTTTCCAACGGTCCGATAAAACATGAAGCTTGTCTTGTCAGATTATTCTGACGGCGTGCGTCAAAAATCCCTGCCACGTCTCTGCGAAGCGGAGAAGCAGATGTCCTGAGTTTGCCCTCCTCTTCTGGACAGAGCTGTCAAGATGTGCTCGTTGAAGGACGGCGACGACAGATGGAAAGGAACGAGTGGTTGGAGGTTAAGCTTTCCTCTTTGTCAGTAATGAGTTTCATGACGGGGGAACGGAAAGCTCCAAGAGGAATATTATTTTGGATTTTCTTTCAGGGCGAGGTTTTCATCAGCTAATTTCACCTGTGAATCAAGCACACACTGAAGTCTAAAGATGCACAGCTGACTCCTCCTTGACAACAGTCAAGTCTGTGGTAATGTTTAAGTTCTGTAGTTGTAGCATCATGTGCATTAATTCCGGGCCCTTAGATTAAAATGCGCTCATAAATGTCATTTGTACCTTATAAGAACTGTTTCCTGACGATAATAGGCCGTCGCTAAAGAGAAGGAGACTGGAAATGATTTTTGATCCCTCCCCAAATCCTTCTCAGTGGCTTCCCACTAATGTAACGTGATCAGAGCGCCCTCAAAGTGGAGCCCTGTGAAATGACAGTTGAGATTAAGTTTGTCAGCCCTGTAATCGCGCCTTATTGATGTGTTTCCTGCGAAATGGCACATTGGAAAGAGCAGCTTCAGCCACAGGGCAGCTGTGTTTCATATAGCAGCCCTGGACGGACATTTGATGGTGACCTCCTGATCGCACACCTTCATACCACTGGGCAGGCACACACACACACACACACACACACACACACTCTCTCTCTCTCACAGGTAATGCTCTATTATGCTGATTTATTGAGGGTTAATTTAATCACTCTTGTAATACCTGACCAGAGGGTGTTCTTACCCGCGAAAAACCCAAGTAGCAGGGAAAAAAGGGGGGGAAAAACATGACAACAAATCAAAAAGTGATTTCATGAAGGTGGCGCTAGAGACAGGCCAATCCATCAGAAGGGCAGCAGAGTGTGGACGTGTTGCCACGCGTGGTGCCAGGCGAGGTGCCAGGCGGTCCGAGGCACATCCTCCATGCCAGCGCCCTGAGGCGGTGTCCTCATCACAAGGACAGAGAGGTCGTTAGGACCAACTGCACTAAATCACATACCTCCTCCCACCCACCCACTGTCATGGCTGACAAAGCAGGTTGGTGCAGAAACACTGGGAGAGAAACAACTGGTCAAAACCACTGGTTTGTTCCAAGTAATGCACGTCCCATCCTTTTTTATACCAATTGATACTCTGATATATGATGTTGTTATGACACCTTCCCCGCCAATGTCGAAATGACTTTACACAGGGTGAATGATTCCCCTTAAATGCATTTTAGAGTTTTGCACAAATACGTTTTCAGAGCTAAGTAAACAATGCAGGCCATTATCTAGATGTATTGTTTATGCATTTCGCGCACTGCGGCTGAGCAAGTGCGCGAGAAAGCAGCAAAGAGACAGAAAGACGAAAAAGGGGGAGGAGGGGGGGCATCACCGCCGTGAACAGCACGGGCAGATTCCAGATCCCATTCTGTCAGCATTTTTCTTTACGTGCCGAACAGATAGCTAAAGGTACCACTTAATGTGATGGGAGACAGGATCTAATGGATTGATACACAGGTTTTGACATGCTATTTGAGCATGGAGCTCGCTATAATTGGTCATGTCATTGTGCATTAAACTAACCATATATAGAGCAGTGCCCCGAGACAAGTATCTTTAGCAAATCTGTCAGATAGAGACAGAAAGACGAAAAAGAGGGGGGGTGTGGGGGGCATCACCGCCGTGAACAGCACGGGCAGATTCCAGATCCCATTCTGTCAGCATTTTTCTTTACGTGCCGAACAGATAGCTAAAGGTACCACTTAATGTGATGGGAGACAGGATCTAATGGATTGATACACAGGTTTTGACATGCTATTTGAGCATGGAGCTCGCTATAATTGGTCATGTCATTGTGCATTAAACTAACCATATATAGAGCAGTGCCCCGAGACAAGTATCTTTAGCAAATCTGTCAGATATCACACCAAAATGCCTCTGACAGCTTCCTCAGACCGCTGCAACACAGCGGCATGAAGACCTGCAGCCGCTGGAGGAGGCGCAGGCCTCCTTTAACACACATCTCTGTCGCTTCCTCTCAGCATCCCTGGCTCTTCTCCACCTGATCTATGCATTTTACTGTTTGCCTAACGCAACGCTGCTCTTTCGCCGATGCTAGAAGATGAGTCGGTTGACCTTCGTGTTGTCATGTGCGCGTGACTCCTTCCATGCATGAGAGGTCAGAGGTCCTAGGTCGCGCTGACTTCACCTCTACCCGTGACTTTTGCTCTGCTGTCAGATGGCATCGTTTCACTTTAGGCATTTGTAACTCGCATCGATGAGCAACGCGTACGCGTCATCTTCCATTTTAGCTCAGAGGGACTTTGGTCGACTCGACTCGACGATGACTTGATAACGTGACTGTTTACGAACCTGATGTCGTTTGACAGACACCGGACAAAACAGCTGATTTGTTGTTGCTTTTGAAAAACAGTTAACTCGTTTCATTCTCTTAACCTGTTGATACTTTTAAGACTCCCACTGATTAACGCCAAGCTATAAACATAAGGTAGAGCGGGCTTCTATAAATCATACTGAAATCACAATTTATGGTTTCACATACAGTAGCTACTTGAGTTTGCACAACTGTACGAGCAGAGAAGGACATAGGCAGATATCTATCGGTGTTCTGTCAAAAGACATCTGCCACTATTTTTGCAGCCATCTTCTTTTTCCTAAATACATAACCTCTCCTCCTCAGCTGTCTGTCTGTCTGTCTGTCTGTCTGCGCTGTCAGCCACTCTTGTGTGATTGGTCTGATGGGCTTGATGCTCATCACTCTGTCAGGCTCTGCTCGCCTTTCATTAGTCTGGGCCCCTCCATCCGCCACACTCACACAAATCACATTGACATCCAAACTCCTCAGATCCACAGAGCAATTTAACTGATATTCATTAGAGGGATGACAAGAGCTGATGGGAGATCTGTGGAGTGGAGGAGTGGGGGGACTCATTCTCCTCCCATCCTATCCCTGTCCTGTCCGCCTCTTTTCTTCCCCCTTCACTACTGACTTTGTTTTAGAAGCACTGAGGCGCATCGGCGTCTATAACTACCCGGCCCTCAAGGATAGTCGAGACAAAAGAACAATGGATAACACATCTAATCTCCTCTTTATTATCGCGGAAGAAAGAAAAACAATTGAGAGGAGTTTTGTGTTTTTCATGCTAAATAACAGGCTACAGCTATTCCACTGTATAACGGCTCTAGCAGCCACGATAATGTGCATTCAAGCAAAAGTCCAATCATTTAGCCCTCTCCCTCCAGCCCCTCATTAACCCCCAAAGTGTCAACTATCTCATTAACACCTCCAGCCATCCTAACCCCCGAGTCCTTAGCTAGGCCTAAAGCATTCATCAACACGTACAGTGCTGGCAAAGAAATGATCACGTCGGAGATCATTTGATGATCTGCATAGACTGTGTAAGCTTAAAAAAGAAACCTACAACACATTGGCTAACGCAGCTCAGCCCATTTCCTTTGCATTATCAATGGCTATCCGAATAAATCTCATCTTTCAATTATCATCCTTTGTTAAGGGCTTTATTCTGCTTGTCAGATGTGAGTCATCGCCGAGTTCTCCCACAACGTTAGGCCGATGTATCCTAAACGTTGGAGGGCCGGGAGCGAGTCTGAGGCGGTAATGAGTTTGTGTGAGAAGACGGGGTCAGGACACAGTGTGTGTGTGTTAATTAATCTGTTCCCGGGTGGGAGGAACTGAAGCGAGATGATGAGATTTAAGAGAGTAAATGGGTGTGCTGCACTCGAGCTGTCCTCTGTTGAGCGAGCGAGCGGGGTTAGAGGCTGGGCAAATGGCCGTCGCCATAGTAACCAGATAACTTCCCCGGCCCCAAGTCACTCAGTCAGTCAGTCATGACAAGCAAAGCCTGGGAACATCAAACACAAAGAACATGGTGTCCCCAGGCGTCTTCAAATAAGACAAAGGTAGATGGTGGAAAATCTGAGCAGTTAGTGTGTGCGTGTGTGTGTGTGTGTGTGTGTGTGTGTGTCTGCACCTTTATCATGCATTCAGAACATCATAAAAACTTTCTCATTACATGGCACCGAGCCCGAACCCTGACTACTCCGATAGCATCAACACCTGCCAGTAATATTGTTAGATCCAAAAGCCTGCTTTGAGGGAATAGCACCTGTCTGTGCATTCTGCACCACTGTCAGCTTGTCTCAGCGCGCGTATATAGGAACCGCTTTATTTTTTCCAAGGGACAGTCTTGGAGTCCAGGTGTGTGCCAGATCTGCTGTCTGTGCCCAGGGCTCCTGATGGCATCCAAGCCCCCGTGGTAATCAGCCCACTCTGCCTGCTGTTGCAGCCTGCCTGCCTCCTCCTCCTCCTCCAGTGGCTCGTTTCAGAAACATCTGGTGGTTTACATGCAGCACACACCACCTGCCAGACGCCTTGCAGGCAGTGGCGCCACTCGCACATCTCAGGTCGGCCCGCACAACAACTCAAAGACACATCATGAGGAATATTTAGACAGGTTGTAGTTGTGTAGACAAGTGCAGGGATGGAAGCTGAAGGTTTTTTAAGTTCTGTTTCAGGTTTATGGAGATGCAGAACATGTCAGATAATTTATATATTGATATAATTCTTTTTTTCAGTTGTAGGATTTTCCAGTAAGACAGGGGGGAAACATTTGATTACATCTTGGAAACGACATTTTTGGACAATACGGTGATAAGTCACTCATCTATCCTCATTAACAAACTGCTCCGAAATGTTGCAACCTCGATCTGCAAATTTCCCCAAATAGGAAACACGACAAATGTTTTATGCAGCAGTTAATTCATTTTAATCATAGAAGCACAAGGCATTAACATATTTGTAATGTTTTTTTTTTTTATCAAATAACATTTATAAAACTATTGTGCAAAACAATGTCCTTTTAATCTTCTTCAAAGGCTCTGCACCAGTGGATAGTCATAGTCCTCTTAAATTAGGAAATATAACAAGTATGCATAATTTAAACAGCAAGTTGGAGGCTTATACACTATGTACATTTTTTTTTTTACAGAGACCTGGATTTTAAATGCCCCTTACTCAATGATAAAGAACAAGGCAACGTTTACAATCAGCAAGAAAATCAATAGGCTGTACAGAGAAAAAAAAAACAAACATAAAAAGCAATGAATTTTTGCTGTTTGGCAGGTTCTTTTATGGAGCTTTCCCAGGCATTTGGCTGTTTTAAGGTTTGAAAAATGACCAGACAGCATTTTCAAATCTGGACAGGACTGGACAGGACTGTACAAACATAACAGTAAAACCTTTTGAACATGCAGTCTACCAGCAAATCCAAACCAAATTCACAAACAAAAGCAGAAATAAATACGATATTTAACACATTTTCAAGTTATTAGCTGTCCTTCTAGTCAAGAGATCCACTGTGGTTATGAATCTGTCCTCTCCCATTACCAAACGGTGGACATAAAGTGAGGGAGACAATAATGCTGACAACAAATTAGAGCTGTATGTCTTTGACCTACAATATATTTTTGAAGTGAAACAAATGTCTTTTGAAACAGAGAAGTCAGAAATGTTCATAGGCCTGATAGATGTAAACACTTTGTGCTGACATTTTGGAACAAAAGTTCGTGGCATCTTTGTGCATCACCACACTTTTCAAATGCTCTGTTTAGCTATTTTTTTGGAACGATAATTCTACATATGTTCTCCGGTGTGTCTACTGCTGTGAGTAATTTAGTGCTTCTCTAGTTCGCAAACATATAGCAGATGGTCCTCTGGAGACTTCCCATGGCTCTTGCTGAGGTGAAGCTTGATGGCGTGCTTAGTAGCAAATTTACGGACACAGAGCTGGCAGCGGAACACCGTCCCATTACTACTGCAGCAATCCTGTGATTGTGGAGAAAGGAAGGACTCCAAGGGCACCAGTTTCTCGATGAGACAGTTGGAGTCCCTGACAGTCTGTTTGTGGGACAGCTTGGCCAGGTCCCTGATTCTGAATCCAAGGTGGGCTTCCAGGTGACACACATAAGCTGCTGGGGTCCGGATCTGAGAGGCACAGTCACTGCAGAAGAATATAGGCTGACCGGAGTCCAGGTTCTTAAGGAACTTGGTTCTGCCCGTTCTTCTTAGCTGGTACTTGACATTGGCCAGCCAGTGGCTGATTGTGGTCATAGAGAGTCCCGTAAACCGAGACACATGCATTCTTTCCTGCGGGCTGAGGTCGTTAATGATATACTTCCCCTCTGATGTCTGCTTCAGACTAGAGGCAAACTGGGCCTGCAGAAGAAAGAGGTGCTGGGGGTTCCAGTTGGAGTGACGGCCTTTACGCTTGTGCCCATGCAAGGACGCATCATCGTCGTCATGAGTAGATCCCACCACCTCGGCTTTTTCCGTAACCCGGGACCGCGTGGAAGGCTTCGGAACATGGTGGGTCTCTGTCAGGTTCCTCAGCATGTCTGAAATATCTGACAATGCATTTTCATGTAGAGGGCTGCTGGATGTGTATGGAGAGACAACCGTTAGTTTTGCAGGGGTGACAAGTGAGGCAGGAGAGGTTGAGGAGGCATTGGATGAAGGTGTTAGCGGGGCTGAGCCTACAGAGGTTCCTCTTTCACTTTTCCCTTTGGTGAGGTCCATAGGCTGGTCATCATTGGGCTGGCCAAAACTATTATCAACAACACTCTCCAGCTTTTTGATCTGCGAGTGAGGAGTGGCCACAGCAGCCCTCTCAGCCATGCTCTGGCTGAGCCTAGACAGCAGGCTCAGGGGATCTTGGTTTGGCAAGGAGGGCTTGGCTGCTTTCCCCAAATGAATGTTCATTACTGACTGAAGAGCACTTAGAGGGTTGACAAAAGGCTGCTCTGGAGGAGCATGGCCAGTAATAATGGTGGTGCTGCATCGCAGTGTAGAGGCGAGAGGGGACTTGACTGCTGTTTCTCTCTTGGTTTCTGTTGCCGGGGATGCTCTGTCGCTAAGACTTTCCCTGTCGCTATTGGCTGGGGTGACTGCCCTCCATTCCCGAGGTGAATCAGCCTCTTCTCCCTTGTGCGATTCTCCAGCCTCACTACTACTACAAGGGGAAAGATGGTTCTCCTGCTCCGGGGACAACTGCTTCACCCTTTGCTCAACTTTTGCTACTTTCTCACTCACTTTTTTCACTAAATCCTCCATTGCCTGGAAGTTGTTGCTGGGAAAAGGGGAGGACTGACTCAGTGGTGGGGAAACAAGGGGCTGGTTCTTAGATAATGCTCCATCACCTCCGTTGAACAAGAACTTCATTGGAGAATTCTTTTCAATGCAACCCTGTGGAAGTTTCAGAGCACTGGGGAACTGGTAGGCTGCATGGATGCTAGGGTAGCCCCCCCAGCTCGGATTCCCACTCTGGGCCTTGCTAATGGCTGATGTCACAGTGTTTTCAAGTGATTTGAGTATATCTAGCCCACCCTTAGGGCTTTCTTTCAGGTCATCTTCCGTAAGATAGTTATACTTTGAGATGTCATATTTTTCTTCCTCATCATCTTCATCCTTTCCAATCGAAACTCCAACCAGCTTTTCATTTCCTACAGCCTCTTGCTTAGTGCACTCCTCCTCAACCTCCTCTTTCTTGATCTCTTTGAGAGCAGGGGAGGTGCTGGGGGAGGTTCTGGTAGTCTGAAGAGGTGGAGAAGAGAAAGTGGAGGGTGCCAGCGGGACAGACTGGACCGTCTGTTCAGTAGGTGTGGCAACCTTCCCAGGGTTCGGGGAGGTAGCCTCAGGAAGTGTTTTGATTCTTTTTCCCACTGAGCTGGTCATCCTCAGAAAGTGTCCTGTCACCATCATGTGGCTTCTCAGCTCTTGCAGTGTATTATAGGAACTCCCACACTCCATACACTTCAGGATTTGGGACTTGTTGGATTCGAACTGCCAAGCATAGCTTGCACCATTCTGATGGCCATAGCGGTTATTTGGGGTGGTGTAGGGGATGGAAGAGGCTTTGTGTGAGGGTTCACTCAGTTCTGTCTGTGGGTGCTTAACTTTGGGGGTTCCTTCTCTAGAACGTGGTGATGCGGTCAGATCCAACCCCACAAATCCTCTTTTCTTCGACGACATGATTTTGGCTGCCACCGGAGCCATGGGCTCTTTCAGAGGCACTTTCTGGTAGTGTTTGGTCTTGATCATGTGGACGCTGAGGTCCTGGAGTGATTCAAAGGAGTGGCCACAGTACATGCACTTCAAAACTTTCTGGGCATCCTCCTTCCCTTCCATCTCCAGCAGGGACCGCTTACGTGGTTTCGACCAGCGCTTTGAACCACTGCCTGCCTTGTCCAGGTTGTCATCACGGTAGTGGCCTGTATCATTCATGTGAACCGTCAGCTCGACAAGGGTGTCGTAAGCAGCACTACAGCCCTTACAACGGAATTTACTGGCCCCAGTGAAAAGTGAACCAAAAAGCTTAGGGTTTTGCCTGTGGAGTTGGACTGTACTAAAGAGGTTGGACTCAGGCTGAGCAGGCTGACGGCTCTGTGGGGGGTGCTGTTGTAGTGTCTTTGCTACAGCAGACTGGTGCCAGTCATAGCTACCACTGCTGCAGCTACTACTGCTACTGGTGCTGTTACTGCGAGTAGGCTTCTCTGCAGAGCCCGATGACTGCGCCTGTGGTTGCGCGGAATGAAAGTTCAGCGGAGACCACAGTGGGCTGGTCAGAAAGCTGGAGTAGATGGCCTTCATTTGTTCTAAGGTGTCCATGCCTATGGGAGGTGTCTTAGTGCCACCATTCAGAGGTGCTGTGACTAAGATGCCCTCAGCTTTTCCGGAAGGGCTCTCAAAGTCTGAGAGCCGGTCACTGGTCTCGCTGACGTGTGACTCGCTGTCCATCTCCTGTCCCGAGAGCTCTGCGACTCCAGCTGATTGCTGGTCACACGCCTGCTCCTTGGCAGGCCCGCCGCTTTGCTCTGAAAACTCATCGTTCATTGGAAGGTCATCCTGAGGGGCCGGGGGCAGGTCATCTGCTTCTGCCTCCTCATCCTCCACCGTGTGCTCTGTCAGCTCCTCGGGAGAATAGGCTGCGAGGAGAATGGAAACAAAGAGAGAAAGAAAGAGATGAGTTAAATTGCGGGGAGTGAAAAAGCCACGTTAGAATAACTGGAGAAAAAGTTTCCCTGCTATGTGTGCCCGAGGACTCCCAGGGATAAATGAGCCATCTGTGTGGGAGCCTTTAAAGCTGAGCTGAGAAATTACAGTCATCCCATTTCACCTCATCAACCGTTGAGGTGTTATTTTCCTCTAGGCGAGCCTGTATTTATATACTACCCCAGCCACACGGAACTTATGCCTCCCCTCTTTTCACTCCTTCTATTGGAGGAAAACAAAAAAGAAATATCTTGGCAAAAACATAATGCGCCATTTTATTTATCTCAGGGCGCAACAGCTTGAAATGAAAACTAAATCTGAAATTAATGAAGCCCAATCTCACTGTGGCATTCTCCTCTGGGGTAATAAATGAGTTGGATCAACCTCCATCTGTCAGTTAATATGTCTGACGCCTCTTCATCTGCCTCTTCTCTGATTACGCACACATACAGACACACACACAGACACGCGCGCACAGACAAAGAGCATATCTTTAAGAGAAAGATGTCAGAAATTTGTTTTGAAATTGTGACATGCCATCCAGACATTTAATGGTTTCATTTGGACTGAAGTGCGTTTAGGAGACAGCCTAAATCAACAGTCCGTACAGGTGTTAAACGTTATGCAAACATAATATAATGAAATTTCACACATCATAAAAGAAGAGCCAAACAAAATAAAAGGGGCCGATATAAAATGAGACCGGGGGAAAAGAGGGACAGAGGAGAAAATGAACGTGAGGATCGTCGACAAGATGGCAATGCATAAGCAGCCTGTCAGGGATGATAAGTGAGTGTGTGTGTGTTCATGTGTTTGCATACGTCCGCAGTGCACATTTACACACAAACCCCTATGTCTACTGCCGACCCATCTCACACCAACTCACCCCCTTCTTCCGCAAAGTCACCCTGCCCCCACCCCCCCCACCCCCTTCCTCATTTCCTGTCCAACTCACTCACTAAACCGCCAAACTTAGGGAAAAACAAACAATTTCTGAAAACAGCGGATGACCCGTGGACACGTCTGAGAACATTAGGACATTGTTGTAGACGAGGACAAACGCCACGAGAAGAAGCTGTAGGTAGAAGTATGGGCTTTAATGGTCCGTGCATGTGGACACAAACAGACACACATACAAGCACGCTGTGACTAATGCCTTCATCCAACCTTCCCACTTACGCCCCCCCCCCCACACACACACATACACACACTTGTCCATTGTAAACAAAAATGTCATCGCCGGAATAACTCTCATTTCCAGTGCTAACGGCCAATCTCCAGGCAGCCATGTGGCTGGCGCTGGTCTGATTTGGGCCCTGGGGGCACAGTCAGCAGGCAGCCCTACCGAGAGGCCATCCTAATGGAGACCTGGCAGGTGCAGCCCACTCTTCGTCCTCCCGGAGATTTGGTTTGTCACTGGGTATCCATTACCTGCCATTCTCCGCTGATAGGCCCCGACAGCCCTGATCAAAAGATGTCGTCGGGCCCCGGTCCGCTTGGCAGTCAGTGGCATGTCGTTTGTAAAAAGGGCCAAGCAGGGTGTAAATAAAATGACATGATCACTTCCCCGGCCCCTCATGTTCTGGACACAATTATGATAATGTGGACGTGGAGGAGAGGGAGGGGTTTGGGGGAGGGCGGGTGGAGGTAAACCGCTCATGCTCTGGGAAACATGCAGGGGAGATCACTCACTCCTGCTAGTTCTCAAGCAACTGTCCATACGTTCTCCTCTGGAAGGTATCTGTACCCGCTCAGCGATAAGGGTAGTTAATATGTTTACGTCCTGAATAGCTGGTTACACATGTCAGTTTGCATCAGGTACACACAACCTGGCCAAGTTATATCATGTTACTTTTCTCTTGCTCAACCAGGAAGTACTTTACATGCACTGGAAACCAATTTCATCAAACTATTCCGTTATCTAATTCCACGTCACACCATCACATTGCTAAGCCTCCTTGTGCCTGTCTCCTTTTTAACTTCACTGTAAATGTTTACATTTCACACTATCACTGCGGCAGCCTTATAGGTGATTGTTGTGATTTGTCATGAAGCCTAGCAGAGAGGGGCGGTAGAGGTCCAAAAGGACTCACTATAAAAACCTACTGAGTCTAGCCGTGCTCCCAGGCAATTTAAAATGCAAAACAAAAACCATTATGTCTGAGCACTATCTGTTAATTTAATCCCCAATGACTGATAATCCATCACACAGGGCGACAACCACATCCAATTATTCTCTCTGGCTTGACTGACAACAGAGGTGATTTATCAAGCTAATAAAAGGTGATGGGAGTATAGACGCTCCCTTAGAATGAAAAAGAAGAGGATTATAAATACAACAATACTCTTGGATGCAGTCTTAACTAATATCTTGGCATATGGTATTGGACCAATGTATGAGTTTTCCTGTGTGTGTGTGTGTGTGTGTGTGTGTGTGTGCACGCGAGAGAGAAAGGGAGTGTGTATGTGTGCCCGTAATGATAAAGTGAGCTGATGCCATGTGGGGAGAAGACAAGAATCATTAGGTTCCATGAATGATTCCTTTGGGGGCGGGGTGGGGTGGGGGGGTACACAAGAAGGGTAGGAGGTGCACATTCACGCAATCAACATCTCAGTCACCGCTAACACCGAAATAGCAATAACACATTTGTGAAAAAAGAAAAAAACACAAGCTGCAGAAAATATAAAGCTCACATGCAGAAGACACACAACCTCAAATAGCTCAACAACAACCCCCCCACCACCACACATACTGTACATACACGCCGACAGAAACAAACACACTCCTCATGCATACACATAGATGCGAGCGATGGGGAAAGACAGTGACATGTTGGCTTCCAGGAGGCATTCCTGTGGAGTATCATTTTCATAAACATAAGGGCTGCAGACGACGAGGGAGAGATCATCTGATAGAAATACTGCAGTGCTACTATGACGATCGGGAACAACAGACAGGGCAGGGACAGGGGGTGATTAAGCAGGAAGGTGCTGTGGCTGCCTGTAAAACAGAGCCTTTCACTGTCTCTGGCTCCGTGTCCTTTCCTCTCGCCCATGAGTTATTTCTCCTCAAGTGCTGCTGAAAGCACTGTCTGTTTTTGATGCGTTTTAAATAGGCCTCATATGCAAGAGCGATAAAAACGCCCACAAAACCTGAAAAAAAAAATATTTATATTTTTTAAGAGTCTGAGATGCCAGCTCTAACAAGCACACACTCTAATGTCCATGGAGTTCGTCTGACTGTTTCTTCATAAATGAGCAAAGATCAAGCGACGACTAACGACTGCTACGGTCGGTTTTATCAAAGCAGCCTCTGCATGGACGCAGCGGGGAACTAAAGAAAAGAGTCTGGGAGCCAGATCCCACCCAACAGCAGTCAAGTAAACAGGATGTGTCATTAAAAACTCTACCTGAGTCTGAGTCTGACCTAATACTCACATGACTGCCTTGTGTGTTGGACGAAAAAAAAAAAACAAAACACTGCCACGGGCATCCTGATTAAAAAAAAAAAGATCAAGTCCTTTCAGGGGTAATCATGAGTACAATATTGTCCTACTTTAAACAGGTTCTGCATGGACATCAGATACCTGTATACTGCCGAACAAAATCTGCTCTTTTTTTTTTATTATTGTGCAAATATGTAGAAAGAAGATCCGTTTAAATTCACATGCACCTACTTCACGAATCGACAATTTAAAACTCAGTAATTATTGATGGTTTTCATAACCTGATTACCCCTCAGTAGTTTGAACTTCCTTACTGTCCACATAGGGAACTGTCCACATACACAAAGAGACGAGTGGGATCCAGGGAGAGGAAACTGTCTACATGGGTGGTCCCGTCTAGCTTACTGTAAAGATTACAGGAAAGGTTCTTGCCGTTGTTCAAAGACAATAAAACCCCAAACAAACAAACAACAAAAACAAAAAGCCCTCAAGTTCAGTCTATTGTGAGTGGTTTGATATATTTAAAAGCTAAACGTGATTGATAGGACGCTGCTCAGCAGACATTAAAGGAGTAGTAAACATTAAAGCTGACATTCTTGTATGAATAATGACATAAAAAGAAGGTTCACTATTTGTTTTTTCTGCGTCGTCTGACATATTTGCAGTCAGCTGTCGTTGCAGGAGAGCTCGGGGAGGAACCGCGACACAACGCGACAAGAGTTTCTTGACATGTGTACAGTATTTTAACTGGACCTTGACGCCCCTTAAACCAACATGGCCCCTCGGCAGGGGGGCTCTTACTGACAGGAAACAGCTCGAGAACACTACAGGACAGGAAGTCACCCCAGTCTCAATCAAAAAAAAAAAAAATTGCCAACTTCTACTCACGCTCTCTCAAGTTTCCCAGCAGACTAAAACTCTTTAAATAGATCAGAATAATTTAGTCCAAAAACAGCCCCATTCTGTCAAAACAGCCGCAGATCAGTAACATACCTAAAATGCCTTTCTGTTGTACACGTTTGTCAAAGTAACACACTCAATCAAACTTAGTCCTCCATTCGCTTTGATCCTTACAGCCCGGCCCAGTGTCCCATGAGCAAACTATGTAACAGGTGATGTGTGTCCGCCTGAAAAATTAACAGGTCCTGACATAAGTCGCTTTTTCAGTTTGACCAGAGAATGCCAACAAGTTCTGCTCTAATT